>JAMKPZ010015407.1:0-133004 GCA_024699675.1 Amphibolis antarctica | reverse complement strand
CATGTCTGAAGGTGTAGTATTGTAATGGTTGTGACATTTTTCTTGAAATTTTAAGATCTCAATTGAAATCTTTACTTAGAAAAAATACTATTCAAAAATACTTATGAATAGTATTTTTTTAGAAAAAATATCTCTTTGATCTTACCACTCATAAAAAAATAGAACTTGCTGCCCAGCTGTGGACTCCGTATTTTTGTCAGGTGCCCAACAATGATCTGTTTGGAATTGATGAATTATATCTTTATCATCCTTATCTGCTGTATAGATTGGGAGTTTTGGAATGATTAGTGGGGAGATGGGGTCAAACTTTTTCCCAATCTATAAAAAAAGAAACACAATACCAACTTGCCTCCTTCAGCCACTGTTCCTGATATCAGCTCCGCCTATTTTTGTAGTGGTGTTTGTTGCATCCTTGAGTTGCTTCATGTTCATCACCAGTGGATAACAGTGAACCCTTACCAAAATTACCGGTTCCACCCCTACCCCAACTGGTTTTTTTATATGTGTATATATAAATAAAACCACAGCCACGTGTTGTTGTGTTTCAGACGCAAGTACTTGAGTATACGTTTGTGTTAATGAAATTTTGAAAATTAAATTGAAATAAATTTAATTCTTATGAAAATTTAAATTTATTTTTATCAGTATTATTAATTTTTTAATTTAGAATAAAAATAAAATTTAAACTTATAAGATATGAATCGTCTAAAATTTAGTAAACTTGAACTTTCTCGCTTATTTTAGTTCAACTATAAGAATTTTTAATTTCGTTTAATTTTGAAAAATACATAAACATTTTTATACTAAATTTATTTTTATCTAATTCAATTATATTTAAAAAATAAATTATTGTTAATTTATTTTTAACTAATTCCGTGTACTCAAACGTTACGTTGAGTTTCAAAATCAACTTTGAGGCTACGGTAGCTTGCTCAAAAAGAATACTTGTATCATGAATTAAAAGAATACTTGCTCAAAAAGTAAATTATTTCAATTAATTAAGGTGCCGGACAAGAGAAGTCAGGGCTCATCTTCATCTTCGGTCGGCTTATTTTGTTTTTTTTTTCCGTTTTAGTTTATATCAAACATTCGATAAAATTGGTACTTTGAACCAGTCATAAATTTGGTGATTGTCCTACAAGCAAACAACGAACATCACCCAATGGTATTGCACGTAGTGGTCCTGCAAAGAAAGAAGGAAATTGTTGTGGATTTAATTTTATTAAAATCAATAAACTAATGTGAAAAGACTTATAAATGATATAAAGATCTTAATTTAACTCATCGTTGATGATACAAGACTATTTTTTTCAACCAAGATTTACTCAAATTCATACTAATCTTCTGGAAAAGCCAAAAAGATTGCGTACGTAGAAGGGTGACCGACTAAGCCAGAGAAGAAACTCCTTGAGGAATAGATGATCTCTGCTGTGCCCACGTTTCAATTGCAGGAGTTGGTGAGAGGACGGACTTGGAAGGCACCAAAGCTAGCTAGGTATAATAATCACACCATCAATACCGGCGTAGATGTGCTTCTGGGGTTGATCTTCTGAAACACATGCTTGGCTAGGCATTCTTACATACACCTTGTACACGTACAGGAAGCAAAAGGACCACCGGCGGAGCAGGTTATGGAAGCCAGTTGAATGGGAAAAAAATTGAAGAAGAAGAGAAGGAACAGATCAAACCGGCAGGCACTGGTCAAGGGACACGAGAGGCAGATGGGTGTCGACTATGACGCCGTGCCGCGGCCGCCGCTGGTCCGTCTGCTGCCGTTGTTGCTGCTGCTGCAGCAAGAAGTGGGAGACCTCCTCGCCGACGAGGACAACACAATCCACGGCGATCCGCAGAAGCTGCACGCACACCACAAACCTATGTATCATCGTCAATTCGTCATCACCATGCTCACCTGCTCTCTTCGATCGCATCTCCTATACATTGTATATTTGTATAGTCGTCTACGGAAGCGCCCAAGCATTATCCAAAAGCTTTGTACACGTAGGCAAATTGTCATGACGTACCCTTGGATTTGATACGAGTGGAGGGAGGTCGTGTTGGAATTAGAAAAATGTTTTTTTTGTGATAAATATGCTCAAAGATAAAGAACATGTAATTATGGGTATGTTTATTCTACTCGGAAACAAATCGAGTCAACGATCTTGTTTATTTTTTTAACTTAAATTTTAATTTTATATAAATTTTTATTTATTATCATCATCATATAAATTTTTATTATATAATTTTGTGAAGCTGTGTCACCACCTTATCTTTTATCCACGTTAAAGTTGCAAAAGCGTCGGCAAATGAGTTTTATTTCGTAGCATTGCTGACCATATTAGATTTAAAGTGTATTTTTGGATAATTTTTTTTAATTTTAAGAGTTAAATAGAATTGAAATTAAAATTAATTTTTTGAACGAAGTTAGAATTATAGATTGATTTAAATGATACAAGTTTATATATTAAATCAGTACAATACTAATGACGTTAAAAATAATTTTAAGAATTAAAAAAAATTAGAAACAAACAAAGCTTAAACAAAGTTAGAGATTTTGTGCACATATAATTAGTTAAATTTAGAGTTTATTTTTTATAGATTGACACTATATTTAAGGTAGAAAAATCTCTTTCTACTTTCTTATTTAAAAGTAATAATGAAAATATGTATAAACAAACAAACCTTTAAATTAAATCAACACAAAAGTAAAATCACTTAAGACTGTTAAAAAGAAATAACAAAATATAAATTATGTGTTTATAATATTATTTTTATATATGATGTTTCGATAAACAATACTTCGTTGTAACTATACAGATTTACTCTATATAATTAATTAAATTTAATCTAGATCATTTAAAAATGATATTATTAAAGATAAATCTGTTTGCTATACATATATAAATGAAGAATTTAACGATTTTAAATTTTAATTTTACTTTTATATAAATTTATATCTTAACAGTAATAACGGATTCTCAACAGTATCCACGTGGTTAAGAGCAGAGTCTCGTGGTGTGATCTTCGTACCACTCGACTACGCCTTTCCCATCTCGTCACCAGCATCGCCCACGAAGAACCTCGAACGCGGTGGCCACGCTCTGTTTGCTGCGTCGCCGTCGTCGTCACCACAATGGCCAAGACAAGGCCCGGGAGGAGGAGAATCCACAGCGTCTCGTTGGGGGGCACCGACACCGTCGTCAAGGGTAACAAAAGTCCTCATCTTTTACTCGAAAGAACTTACGGAAGCATACGCGCGCAGCACAAACACGATTCTTTTGCCCTTCCCACTTCTTGGTTTCTTTGGTTTGGACAAATGCAGAGGGAGACGACGTCACGATGCTCCCGCGTTATCCCAGCGAGGCTCCTTACGTGGCCCAAATCATGAGGATGGACGCCAACCATTTGGACCGCGTGACTGTCCACCTACGGTGGTACTACCGCCCCGAGGAGACCCGAGGAGGCCGGTTGCCGTTCCATGGTGCCAAGGAGTTGTTTCTTTCCGACCACTATGACAGCCAGAGCGTCGACAGTATCATGGGCGTCTGTAGAGTCCATTCCCTGGATTCCTACATGACGCTTCCGGGCATCGGTGACGACGACTACTACTGCCGGTACGAGTGCACCACTGACGCCGGTGTAATCTACCCCCCAAATGACATCTCGTACGTACGTTGTGAACTCACTCACGCCTTGCTCTTTTTCTTCATCCATAACCACAGCAATGTTTAATTAATTAATGCTAGTTTTCCCCGTGTTTTGAAGGTACTGCAAGTGCCGCACGCCTTTTAACCCTGATAAAACCATGGTCCTGTGTAATGGCTGTAAAGAGTGGTATTGAGTTACAGTTTTGGAATTATTTTATTGCTTGATTCAATTCTGTGTTGTATGATGTTCTTGTAATTGATTTGTTTGTAAAAAGAAATGTGCACCATTACAATGGAAATAGAGAAAGAAAACATGGTAATTTTTAATAATCCTTTTGTTGTATTAAAACATGATAATTTATAATTATGACAGTGGGCCAACACCTTCTGTTCTTTGGCAAAATTGTCATGCAATCTACAATCCTGAGTTGCACATGTCAGCTAGATCTGGTCTAATCGTTTCGAGCCAAGTTGGTGTCATTTTCTTCCATACCAGAAATGAATGACGTAAAAGATAAGTGGAACAAAATGCAGTGATACTTTATGATTCATACTTCAAGGTTTAGAAAGGCAGAGGATTTTGTTAATTTATTTGACCAGTGACACATTTCCTACCATCCTTTACATGCATGTTCAATAACTTAGGAACAAAAAAGGGCAACTGCCCTAATTTCTCACTTATGTAAGTGGGTGTTTGGCAAACCACTGCCTCAATTTGTGGTTTAGTAAATGGCTTGGCTCTTGGTTATTGCCAAGGAAATTGCTAAGTGATAATTCATCCAATTGTATCATATAATCACTTTAAACTTCGGGAGTTTCTTATTAATCCGTCCTGCACAGTATATTTTGTGTTGTGAAACACTAAAAGAGATTTTGCACCATTCATCTTTTATGCACAAGTCATCTTTGTCTTGCAATAGCTAATATGAAAACCTAAGAACGTCAGAAGTAGTTTCAAGGTTCATGCCTCTATCAGAAGTTTTTTATGAAGTAAACCATATTTTGTGCAGGTTTCATCCTTCTTGTGTAGGCATTACCGATGAAGAGGCACGAACAACATTACAAATCTTTCTTTGTCCCAAGTGTAAAAATTGATCTAGCCGAAGGTGTTTTACATAAACCTCCAGACTTTTTTCTTTTAAATGAAGCATACTTGATTCATATTAAATATTTCCTGCAATATCTCTTCTCTATCATTACAATATCTACCATTTTTTTTATTCTAAATCATCAGTTGCAATAGATAATTTGGTACCATGTCCTCTTTTAGCTTAGTTGATTAATTGTGCTGCCGTTATGCCAGAGTATGATGATGACGCTGGAGCATAATATGCCCTTTGGTAGAAGCAAAGGAGCATAAAAACAGAACCTTCTCTTACTACCGGAACATAATTAGCTAGCACTACCACAGAACAGAAATTTCACCAATCGCAATATTTCAAATTCTTGAACTCGTAATTAGAATTCAGACCTTCGAGGAGCATCTAATAGTTGTTACCAATAAAATGAATGGATGGTGAATAATCTTCCATGACAAGCGTTACTTTGTACCAGAGCACATGACCTCTTTGCTGAACAATACCTTTGGAAGCAAGCATGGAATTAAACTCATATATGTTTGATTTCAATTGGCAACTTAGTATGAAGCCTTTTTCCTTGAGAACAACATCTGTAGGTTCGAATCTTTATCCCAATATCTGAAATGGAATTTCAGGTTTGAAAATGAAATAATGAATTCCATAGAGTTAGATAGGATCATGTTGTTGTGTATTTTACAAGTTACGGTAAACCGTAATAGAATGGCCAAGGGAATGGTCGAGATTTTAAATTATCCAAGCTTGTATTTAAGAGATCTTTTATATCCATATAGACACATGTCATATGGCCATATTTCACATTTATCTTGTAAATTTTGCAGTTGCTTATATCTATAGACCATAATTAATTTTTTTGGCTAATGGCATTGAGTCCCTTTTTGGAATAAGTGTTATAGACATGGTCATACTAAAGTTGACATATTTTTAGAATCATATACGAATTACACGACTGTATACCATTTTAAGTTGAGAATCTAGCTGTTGCAACATATTTATAAATTTTGATGTACACACCAAATTATTTTAGTAAAGTAAAGCTTTCGTTTCTACATTGTGACCCTTAAGATAATTGATTACATACTTTCAACAGAAACACAATTTGGTACATTCTATAGATTGCTTTGCCTTATATTGCAATTTTCAAAATTATGTATCTGTGCATCATAGTCATAGTTAACGATATCATTTCTGTGAATTTTCTTTTTAATATTACATCATTTTCCTAATTTTGGGGTATAACAATTTCTAGTTGACTTGCCATTCAATTTACTCTCATTTTTTTGTGTTTTGTAGGTTGTATCTGAAAGGTAGAAAGCTTTTCTAGAATTCTGATTGTTTGTTGGAGGAAATCATTAATTGCATGTTAGCTGATTACTATTAACTAAACACATGTATAGAGAACAGACCTCACCTATGATAAATAGTGTACATATATATTCCATTTTTTTGTAACATTGTTGTCTCTTGATGTGCATTTTTGATATAGTTCTTGCTTAGCCTATGACAACTCTATTCCTGTTTAGTAGGGTAGTGGTGTGAAACCTAAAAATGTAATGATCTCTCTAATATCCTTTTTGATATACATGATCAGAAAATGATGTTTCCAATATTGAAATCACATTGTGAATATTCTAGTTTTTCAAATGAGATCATACTTTTATTCCTAGATAGTAAGTTGTCAATGACAATGATGTGTTCTAAAAGCTAATAGTTGAAATATTGTGTTTTAATTTCACGTAACATTTTTATATACATGTTTGATTTATTTATGTTTACTTTTAATAATATTTTTAAATTTTAAAAATAAAATTATTAATTAATTTTAAATTTAAAAATGATTATATGAAAGTTAAGATTAATCATGTTAATGTACAAGTTAATTCAAGTTTTATTCTTTTAATTTCTTTTAATTTTTACACATACACAAACACTCAAATTTCAAATTTTAAGAATACAAATACCTAAAAAAATATTTTTCCATCATTTTTATTTTTAATAAATTTTTATTTTTTGTTTTTCGTTTTGACGGAACTCTTATTATGGACCTTTTTTATCCAATATTTCTATTTTTTCATTTTGATTTTTTTCTACCACTTCGATAAAAGTACCGTGGATATAAAAATAATTTATGGACCATGACCCAACCAAGCAATGCACGTGCCTGCCCACACGGAAGTGCACATGACTTTTGCTCCTCGCTTGGCACGTAATAAAAACCGACAATGATCTGCCCAGCCATTGACGCATAATTATTCCAGGCCATGTTCTCCATCCTCGTCCCGGCAGAAGAAATAAATCACAGGCAACATCCCATGTGCCCAGTGTGGGGGGCGTGCATGACATTGACATGCCCTTGTCCATCAATCAGCTGATCTCCAGCGGGAATGGGTTACTCGCTCCCTCGATCCAAGTAGATGCATGTGTGTTTACCGCAGACGACCAACCCTCGAAGTTGGGTTACTCCAGCGAGGAAACGAAGAGGCACAGGTGTGCTGCTTGCGTTGCTATGCACCCAACTTCGATGAAAACGAAGAGGAACAGCTGTGCCGCTTGTGTTGTTACATGTAGCCTTTTGAATCGAGGGGAAAGATGAATGGCGCGGCAGAGGGCACGGCTACGAAGGACGCCACAAGGAGACGGCAAGAGATTTTTACGTCATGTTTCTTAATTTAATTTTAATTTTATATAAATTATCATGTATAATCGTCCGTATAAATTTTATATAATTTTTTTTATTTTATACTTTACTGTAGCATTTTTATAAAATTATTTTTAATTTTAATTTTTTATAATTATTAAAATTAAAATTGAAGTTATTACTCTTTAACAAACGAGACCTTGAATCTAGCTAATGTGAAACGAGAACCTGGAGTTATGTTGGATCTTTTGGTTGACGACGTAGGCATATCTTACATGATATTTGTCTATTTGAATTCGTGTCATATTTAAGCTAGCATAATTTAATTTTTAATTATATTTTTATTTTATTTAAAATAATGTAATATTAATATAATTTTTAAATATTAAAATATTATTAAAAATAAAATTTGAACCCAAAAATATGTATCTTTTATTAAGAAATTCAAATCACTAAGTTATTTACGATATATATAATTTTTTTAAAAATATATATTAAAATAAATATAAAAATTTTAAAAATTAAAAAATTATTTTTTATAATATCGTACCAACACAAAAATTTTAAAAATTGATCTAAATATAATTCATCAATTCATATCGTATCCATGGCTGGAGGACTACATTACGGTTGGCGTACAATCTCCCCGGTCCTTCCAACCGCCACGACCCTCCGCAACAACCACGTCGGCTTCCTCTCCACCCCCAAACTCTTCTCTGTACAAATGCTTATTTGATCTGCAATATCGTCGGAAAACGAGAGAAGAAGGATGGCGCTTGCGGCGAGACCGGTGGCGCTGCATCACCACCAGCGACTCCAGAGGAGGCCGTCCACAAGATCGACGAACACTGACTTGAAGCGCGCGGCAAACATGTACATGAACAAACTGACAGACCGGGACACGGAAGCTATGGCAGCGTCGGAGCTCGATTCGATGGCCCGCCTGCTCGCCGCTGATTCCATCCCTTCTTTCCTGTCCGCCATTTCGGACACCCGCTCAACCGACAAGACTCCTCTCCGCCGCCATTGCGTCCGCCTCCTCTCCCTCCTTTCCCAGTCTCACCCTCCGCAGTCCCTCTCCCCCTTGCTCCCCCGCATGATCTCCGCCGTCCGCTCCCGTCTCCGAGACCCGGACTCCTCCATTCGCACCGCCTGCGTGGACGCCGTCCGCTCCATCTCCTCCTCTGCAGTATCCGATACTTCTTCTGCGTCCTCCTCTGCGGCTGTAATCTTCCGGCCGCTTTGTGAGAGCCTGCTTCTCGAGCAGGATCACAACGCGCAGAACGGATCGGCATTGTGCCTCGCTGCGGCTGTGGAAGCGCTGGGATTCGAGATCTCGGCGGAAGTGCAGAGGCTGGCGCCGAAGTTGGTGAAGCTGGCGAAGAGTGACGCGTTTAAGGCCAAGCCAGCGTTGCTCTCTCTGTTCGGGAGTGTCATTGCTGTCGGCGGGGCGTCTACGCCTGCCACGTTGGGTGTTCTTGTGCCTTGTCTTATTAATTTCCTTGGAAGCGAGGACTGGGCCACGCGCAAGGCGGCAGCCGAGGCTCTAGCTCGCGTTGCGTCCATTGCCGATACTCGTCTGCTTGCGAATTTTAAGTCTTCCTGCATTTCTAATTACGATTCCCGCAGATTCGACAAGGTTCGATTATTGCTGATTTGCTGGTGGTCTTGTTTTGGGAAGATCTATAGCAATATCTTACTGACTTTGTCGGTGGCAAATGATACCAACATCAACAACAGGTTAAGATTGTCCGAGATTCGATGAATCAGATGCTACAGGCCTGGAAGAATCTACCTGGCTGTGTTGGGGATGAGAGTCGCAGCGATGCCGTTTACGATGCACTCAGTTCACAGGGAAATTCTTCCGTCAGAGGTGAGCATCATGTAGATAACACTGATATCCTGAATCATGCTAAGGTCTTTTTATTGTTTCTTTTCTCTTGCTAAAAGACTTGCAATTCAGGCATCCGCCTGGCTTCTTAGCTTCTAAAGAATAATTTGTTTTAACCAGCTATAGGATTTCTCTTTTGGCAGATTTCAGTTGAATTTCCTTCAGGCAACGTAAGTTATGTTCTCCAATTTTTCACTTGATGTTCAATTTGTGGCATGCTTGTCCGAAATGGACCACACACCACATGCTGGGAACACTACCTAAAAAGCATTTATATTTATTCAATAAAATGAATATTAATTTTTCTTGTCTGTTTTTCGTTGTTAAATGTGTCAGAAAATGCAAGCAAGGGTTGTTTTCCAACAAGTTCCAGAATTTCCAGTTCGGTAAAATTGAACTGTGCAGCCAGCACGTCACCTCCTCCCAAAGCTTCACCAGTTTGCATGACCTCCAGAAAGAATCCATCTCCAAGTACCAGAAGGACAACAAGCCCTCAAAAGTTCCAGAAGATCGATAATAAGAAGCCTTCTGATTGGAAAGCTGAGATAACTAAAACTCACAAGGATTTACATGAAGAAAAGAAAATTGCATTTGGGATCAATGCCAAACCTCCTTTGGAACGAAAACAACTTATCTTTGAAGATATAGCTGAGGATATGGTAACCATGCATGGTAATTCCGAACAAGGAACATATGAAACTCCAATCCAAGAAAGGAAATTTTCATTGCCTACCCGTGGACCTAGCAATGCCACTGATGTGTGCATTACTCACAAGGAAAACGATGATTTCTCTTCAATCCACAATCAACTCGCTCAAATTGAGATAAAGCAATCTAGCCTGATGGATCTTCTTCAGGTATCACTTACACAATGACTTGATAAGTTTATTTATTAGATGGAAAATTTCCATTACAAAATTGTTGAAATCATTAACATTTATATCTGTGATCTACTTCTATCTTAGAATCTTGTGGTCTTCTTTTAAACTATAATAGCTTAAGTGGGTAGAAGTAGTGTAGAACCAATGATACTTGTACCCCTGGAAAACACAAAAATACTACCATTATCAGAAATTGGAAACTCTCCAATAAAGAACAGGATGCAATATTTTCTATTTTTTTCTTTGGGTTATTTATAGTCTCTGCGGTTTGTTCTTTGTAAATTTCCTATTAAAGACTCCAAATGCTTTTACTTCTTTCCTCTACATTTTGATTTATAAAGTCAAATTCATTTGCAATATTAATTGAAAATAAATACGTGGACAAACATGTAAAAAAAACTAATATATACTACTAAAATCTTCTTTATTTGTTATAAATATGAAGGCATATATTTAGTACGTTGACATCAATGTTCTGTTTTTTCATGCATCATAGTTTTTATAGTATTTGATTAGATTATCATTACTTGAATGAATAGATCAATGTTCTGTCTTTTGATGCATGTTTTCATTTGTTCCTTTTTTATGGTATTGACTCCCCAAATAAGATAGTGCTAGTGAAGGACATACATCAAAACCAGGTAGGGAAATTTTTTTGGGGAATTTTAATATCACATATGCACTAACTTGATTAGAGCATTTCTATGAAAAGTTTCCTTTTTGTAGCCAACAATTGTTGTCTTATTTTTTTCATGAAGTTCCCTACTTCTCATTAAAACACTTCTATGAAATTGTTTGAAGTGGTTAAAAAAATTTGACAGGTGAAAAATCTGTTAAAACAATAGCTCAAATAAATGTATCACATTTATCGAGCATTCCATTTTTTTTGAATTTGTTTACATGTAGATTGATTTATTTTTGAATAGAATAAATAGTTGTATAAATAAAAGCAGCACCTGCTAAATGTATTAATCTAACTAATGGATTCATTTCTTTTGACAAAGGCCTATAATAAAATATTTCTTAGATTTATTCTATTTTTTTAACAAAAAACGTTAAAAACTTAGTAGGAAAAAATTGAAGATATTTTTAGTGTAAGTGTTGATCCAATATTTTTTAGGATCCATGACACTAATATGCTTTCTCAAAAACTTGCACAATCAAAGTGATCATTTTTTTCGTGAGCTAGCTTTTGATTGATACTTTTACATGTATTATATTTTAAAAAAAATTTGAAATAAAATTATACCATAAGTAGTTCCTTATGAATAAAATATTGGATCCATCTCTGAATGGTTCGTGAATACTAATGTCCCTGTGACCAAAAAGTGGGCATGTCAGAAATACCAACTGCAGGATGAATGCCATTGCCACAGTTTACCCAATTGCTTGTTTGAATTGAATAAGCACGTCTAAATGAATGATAATCTTCGCTTTATTACTCTTGGTGAAGTACTGCAGATTTTTGTCAGATGTTTAACGTAATAATTGGCCCTCCTCTTCTTTGGTCCTCTTCTTGAATACTGCAGGGATATTATAGTCAGATATATCATTATACTGCCAGAAAAATACACCTAAATAAATCAGTGAATTTTGTGTTCAACCAAGAAGTTTGAAAGGGTTCTTTTGAGAGATCTAAGTAAGGCTTTCATTAATCGTTGGTCTTTGATACGTTGGAGTTACTGAAATGGTACTGCATGATTTATTTAAAGGTGAAACTGCATTCAAAAGTGAATTATATAAAAGCCAATGATGATCTTATTATTCTTATATTATGTACAATAAGTACCCCATCACATCACTTTATTTCATCATGTGATATCTAAACTTTTTGTCTATCCATTTTTTTAGAGATTCATTGGGAGCTCACAAAATGACATACATTCTCTTGAGACTAGAGTGCATGGTCTAGAGATGGCATTGGATGAAATTTCCCAGAACTTGGCAGTTTCATCTGGGAAAACATCAGATCCTTCAGCTACTGTTTGTTGTAAATTGCCTGGTGTGGAATTCCTGAGTTCAAAGTTCTGGAAAAGAACTGAGGGAAGATATTCTTCTAGATTTTCAATTTCAAGTACCGCATCATTGGCTGGTAGCAGGAATTTAGCTGATAAAGAGAGCATAGATTCCTTAAAGTGGGACAGGCGCAAACATGGAATTCAAGGCGGATTCATAGTAAATCCTCTTGAAGAAGTTGACAGCCAATCAAGAGGTAGTTCAAATGCAAGTTCACATAGACTTATGAAGAACTCCCTGCATGATAATGGACGTAGTTTATCTCAAGATGGAAGCAGGTACAGTGATGCTCACCCACGATAAGGTTAACTATATTACTTGTTGTACTATATCCTTATGCTACTTTTAAAAAAAAAAAGTGGAAGAAATCATTTCTGTCAATATCTATATAAATTCTAATTTCTTAAAATTGTACCACCAATCAGTGATTTCGCCATCATTCCTCTCTTTTATATTTGTATAAAACTCAAGTATGGTAAGAGATGTTTATTATCAAATTTTGGAATAGCCTAACATTAAAAAAAAGGAGAAGATGGAACTTAAACTATACATCAAAGGATTTATCACTCATAATCATTTAACTTTGAGTTATGATAGCTACATTTCAATATAGTATTTACATTCTAAAGAGGACGATCAATGGACCTGTTTCTCCACATCTGCCTGATTCAAGAAAAAGACTTGTATGCCCTAAAAGGCTAAAGTGAAGGAGAATTTTGAATAGTCTTACATCGTAAAAATAAGTATAGAAACTTAGACTTATGATAAAAGTTTCTTCTATTCATAATCAATTAATTTCGAGATAAATGTCTAACTTTCAACACATGAACCTTTTTACAATTAGACAACAGGTTGCCCTTCACCCCTCTTTTTTTTTTTTGAAATTCCTTTGTCCGTCAAGATTTAAGATGATTTTTTACAATGTAGAAATATTTGTGCTCATACTTCACAGGGGTTGGTTAATGTCATTTTTCAAAGAAAAAGTTGAGAGAATTTTTATAGGAGTATTCATTTACCATAAACAATGCTGGATTGCATATTCTTATGACTAATATGTTTGGACTGACATTTTTGAAATTCCTTTTATTTTGGAAGAAATGCGGCGTTCTTCCCCTAATTGCATGCATTTCCAAATCTGGCCATCGGAAATCTCATCGTAAATGAGAAATGGAATCAATTGGTGCAAAGCACATTTTCTGTCATTGTTAATTAGCTTGCCTTTTTAGTTATTTTCTGGTTCTTTTTTCCTGCTACGTAAAGGCTTGCTTCCTTCTTTCCGTCCATCAACCGTCGTCTATGAATCAGATTGAAATGGTTTCTGCAACAAGATGGAAATTGACGGAGTGCTGTTGCAGCCCTCAGCTGAGAAGAAATGGTACCAAGTAACCGGCCATTTTCTCTTTCGAATAAGTGGTTGGTACAACTCAACCATACTGAAGCTTTTAGTTTAATACTTGCCAGTAAGGTAATTGAAGATGGTACCATCTTGTTAAATGACTGTGTTGACCTTTTCCACTGGAATAGCATTCTGTAATGTCTTATATTTTATCGTTCCTTCAGGCTGACCGATATGGTACAGACTGTAATTTCAAAGTTATCTTTTTAATTTTTTTCTAGTTCGGTTGAGGTGTCGAATCTTTGGAACTAAATGATGGATCTTATAAACAATGAAAATGTTATAGAGGATGTTATTTATAGGATTAAAGTAGGGTGGATAAAATGAAAAAAATACTTTTGAGTATTAGATGATGAGAAGAAACATTTGAAATTAAAAGAAACATTTTATAATATTTCTTTTCACTTATTTAAACTTTATAGATCAAAATATTAAGTTAAAAAATGCAAATTTCTAGAGTTCAAAATGATTTTATTAAGAATAAAATAATAGCTGTACTAATTAAAAATAAGATGGGAGAAACTCCATTTAGGTAGTTTAGTTACATGTTTAGGAGGTTCTTATGTATCGTGTTTGTGTTCAGTTCACTTCACTGTAACCAATCAGTGGTGCACAAATTAACTTGGAGGGGGGGGGGGAGGTCTCTAATGTGAGATTTTAACCAATCGAAACACTAGAATCTTATTTATTTCTCATGGCAATATTGATTTTCACATTCTTTACCTTAAAATAAATTTGGCATGTCCAGTATTTTGCTGTCTTGCAGGTACGGTACATTACTTGAATCAGGCACCTTGGCCAGCATTTTTTATTTTTCTACCAACATTTCTAACATTGTGGATTGAATTTCTAAACTATAATAAGTGGCATTAATTAAAATTTTAATGCCACTTATAATAACCTCATCTAAAATAATAACTTATGTCATGACTCACTGTACAAGGCTAATCTCATGAATTCTTTTCTTTCTTATATTTCTATTTTTTTGAATGCGTAAATCTTCCTCTAAAATGATTGAAAAAAAAAAAGACAACTCAATTTGCACAGTAGCCTTCTTCTCATGCTCCTAATTTCAACAATCTTAAACACTGAAATTTCATGCAATGAATATATTGGCCGGGCACATCTCCTTATCTTAAGCCGGCACATGTTTGTTTTTAATCGTTGATCATGATCTCAGAAAAAATTTGATTGATTATGTTGTACTTCATACTCCCACAAACTTTGGCATCTTTGATGTTTGCAGGCATCCAAAGGCAGATTACAAGCAGGAAAATCATCTTAGTAAGCAAGCAAAGAAAAAAAAAAAGATCTTTCTTTTCTTACATATTTTTAGCACTTGAATTTCTGAACCACTCCTTGGTCCATCTGCATGATGAATGCTGCCCTTGGGATTGGAATAGATGGCCAACAAAAATCTCTACTACCAAGGAAACGACAAGACATGGCTAATGTATGTTATGGTTGTTTTTCTTCTTGATTAAAAAAGAATAGCTTAAGTTGGAATTCCAATAAAAGATACTAACATTTCTTGAAAATCTAATGTATTCTGACAACAACAAAAAAACAGATAATTAAATGGTACAATTTTAAGTAAATTACTTCTTTGTATAGGAAAAAAAACAAAACAAAACAACCCTATTTCTCATTGTGGTTTTCACTTTTCACCAATCGAATATTCTTATTTATGCTATCACGCACATGTACACCACAGCGAATTAATTTGGAAATTGCTAACCAGTTTCTGTACAGCCATCGAATCAATTGGCGAAGCCATCGTCAGAATCGCTGTCGGAACCTGAAGAGCAGCTCCTTCTAAGAAAACGCGTCGAGAAATTTGGGAAACTCACCGGCGACGACATCATCCCCGATCCCAGAATCGATTGGTCAGATATCGTCTCCGTTGCTGAACTGGACTCGGCGGCGATGTTGGTCTGCTGCTGTTGCTGTTGATCTTGCTGCTGCTGCTGTTGTTGTTTAAGTCTCTTCATCTTCTGCTGTTGCTGCTGCTGCTGCTGGAGATTTCGTGCGACGTTGACGCAGACCTGATCTACCATGGTGAGGAAATCGTTGACGATGACGAACAGCTGTAGAGGCTTGAAGTTCCTGTCTTTGGAAGCTCCCACCACGTAGTACTCGGTGGTTCTCGTTACCAGAGCGAGTACCCTCTCCTTCTCTTGCCGGAGCGCGGTCAGTTCTTTCTCCGATGACTCAAGAAAACCTCTCATTTCCTTCTGGAACTCACCGACGGCGGCATTGTTTACGATTCTTGCGAGGCCCTTCACCCTAGTTTCCAACACCCTGCACGTGGCCACGAGGGCGTCGTGATCGATTGGCGCCGCCTTCTTGACACTGGCGAATTCAGAACTCAAACCGCCGATCACCGGGAGACCCAGCGTCATGTACTCCCTCTCCTTCTCGTCCTTGGACGAAGAAGATGTCGTCGTTGTCTCGATGGTCTTGTCGACAACACAGCGCTTGCCTTCCGACCGGATGACCTCTTCGACCAGAAAGTGCAGGAGAGTGGTCTTGCCGTTGGTGCTCTTCACATCCGAGAGCTTTCGGAGGGAGGTGAGGTTGAAAGCCTGTGCGTTACCCCTCGCGGTCCCAGCATTCATTCGGTTTCCGGCTTTGAGAACGGCGGCAAGGAGCTTTGGGAAGACGGTGCTGCCCTTGATAACTTTGCAGGCTGATTCTAGAACAAGGAGCGACTCTTTGATATGACCGACCTCTTGATCGAAGGTGGAGCGGAAAAGCATGGCCTCTAGACGATCGAAAGGAGCAGGGACCGATCGAAGGAGGTGGTAGAGGAAGGCTTCGGCATCGGCCAGCTTGGATGGGTCGTCGGCGAATCCCAGCACCAACCCCTCTTCGTCCTTGGTCGGTCGGGGGGCGTTGCAGAACTTCTCCAGCACGTCACCGGCGAGGCCATGCCCGTCCAGCAGAGCGTCAACGACGGTCTGTCTACCTATGGCAAGGGATCGGAGGACAATCGCGATGTTCTGCGACTTACGCGGGTCGAGCAGAACGATCTGTTGCTGTTGCGAAGCCTGACCGGTGGCAAGATTGCCACTGCCACCAGAGTCCGTGCGGTTGTGCGTCGACGTGTCCTTCGAGTTGCGGCTCATGGCGGCCGCGCCGAATAGAGTGATCATCATCTCATCGTCGAACCTGGTCGTCACCAATTCACCACAGCTCGTGTTACCGATCAATATCTCACAAATCGATAACATATATAGCAGCCGTAATGATTTCAGCTTTGGGGTTTGATACTGGAATGCTTACCGGAAGGAGCCGTCCATTGGTATCTTGTCCCAGACCATGGAATGCTCGACGTTGGCCGTCGTCATCTTGTCCCAATGCAAGGGCCTCAGTTTCGCCGGTGGTGGCAGCTGGGTCCTCTTCGTCTGGCCACCTTCGCTGGGCACTCTTGGGGTTGCCATCGCTGGTGGTGGCGGAGCCGGTGGGCCCTTCTTAGATACTGGGGGAGGAGGAGCAGGTGGGCCAGCTCTTTTAGGGAGTGCTGGGGGAGGAGGCGGCGGTGGCCCGGACTTTGGAGGAGGAGGAGGTGTTGGCGCTGCCACGTCTGACCGATTGGGTTGTGGTGGGGGCGACGGTTCTGCAGTTGATGGTCTTGGCAAGGGAGTAGGTGGTGGGAGATTTTGTGGAAATGTTTCGTTCTGCTGATGACTCGATACTTGAAGAGATGGCGGCGGCGGAAGAGGAGGACGGGGCTGACTTACGAAGGAGGAAGAAGAGGAATATATTGGCGGTCCTGGATCGGAGGATCTAAGAGATCCAACAGGTAGAAGAGGTGTCGCTTGGCTCTTCCGCCCTCTTCGCCTTCCACCACCGTGTCTTCCGCCGTGCTGTTGGGTATCCTCGTCGTCGTCATGGTATTCCGATTCCGTTGGGTATGTGATGTCGGTGGTGTAGTCGAGCGCCGCCTTGCAATTACGGCAGAGATTGGCGCTACCCTCATCCATCTTCCTCCAGTAGACCACGTCCAGCCCGTTTTCGTCCACAATCACCCCGTTCGCCTCATCCTCCCCATTCCCATGCCGACGACGACCGCCGTAACTGACACCGGTGTTGTGACCACCGTAAGGATTCTTATTCCCCCCACCGTCGGAGACATTCTGGTCTCCCTTGCGGCGGCGCTTCCTCTCGAGGTTGCAGAAGACGAATAAGACAAGGCAAGAGACGGCTAGCGTGGCAAAGAAGGTACCCACGACCGCCTTGGCAACAGAACCTCCACCATCGCATCCGCCCCCACCTTCCCCCGGCGGTGAGGTGGGAGGCGAGGCGGCTCCTGGATCGAACGGTGGAGGGGGAGTGGGGGAATTGGGGAAGGCGGGGACGGCGCTGGAGGAGAAGAAGACCTGCACGTTGGTGGCCGGAGGTGAATCAGTCTGCAGGAGATTCCTCCCGCTACCAACCGTAGAAGACGAACAGCAGATGGGTTTGGTGAGGCCGAAGCAGAATCGGTAAAGCAGAAGAAGAGGAAGAAGCCACGGCTGCCGTCTGATGGGTGCCATGTCCAGGTGGCGGTGGCGGTGGATGATTCTATTCCGACGGCAAGGGAACATGAGCTCCTCCTCTCCGGTGGATGTCCTCCACCGATGACTCGCGAAAGCTCGGCCGTGCATGCATCGGACCTCCGGTGGAGGTGAGGGCAGGAATGGTATGTTGCTCGGCTGCCCGACTTGAGGACGAACGAGAAGGCTGAAGCGTATCCGCTGTTGGTGGAATGACCGTGGTAGCCTCGTCCGTCGCCGACAAGCCGTTCCTGTGCTATTACAGAAGACGAGGATGGTGTCGTACTTTCGGCATCGGTGCGACCCTTCCAGGATCCTGGTCCATACCCCTTTCCGCGTTTCTTACTGGTCGCGGAGAGCATGTGATTGATATTCCACTGGCTTTCTTGTTCATACCACACCAAACCTCCTGGGAGTTTGATGACACCATTTTTATCGACAACTCATGATCCGGTTGCGCTTTGATTCGGAAGAAGGGCGTCATTTCCCGACGATAGATACATACATCGGCCAAAATTTCAAAATGTAAAATTTTAAATAATTTTTTTTTAATCACTAAAATATTAGTTGCCATACGTGTATAAGATAAGATATAATGATAGCAAATTAAAAAACGTGTACGAAACGCAACGCCAAATGCGTTTTTTTTGGGGGAAGGCCTCCGCGGGTATACGTCAAATACGTTTTTACGGAACTATCCGCGGTCAATGTCAAACACGTTCTTGGCTTTATTTGAATAAAGTTGAAGTTTTCGTTGTTTGGACTGACGTAATTTTTAAGGTAAGAAATTTTTATTTTTATTTTTATAATTATAGTAAAAAAATTGTTTTTATTATATAATTTATTAAAATATATATATAATATAATAAAAATTCTTATAAACTATATTTTTAAATAAAACCTTTGTTTATTATTCGACGTTGGCTTGAGTTGGTCAGAACCGTTTACACACACTTTTGTCAAATCAAGTTGAGGTTTTGTTTATTTTTAATTATACTTAATAAATTTTTAAGTATTATTATCATATAATTTTTATATATATACATTTTTATTATATTACTTAATTTCATTTACTTTTTCGAAGAATTGAAGTTAATTAGAATTGAAAATAAACAAAGCGTGAGCCCCCAACTGTCAAGGAACGAAGAATCTTTGGATTATTTTTACAACTCAACCTGTAAAATTTTAGCATTCTGGGTTGAATCGAAGGACAGGATCTTCACATGCATGATTCTCGCAACGGTGAAGACCATAGATACCGGAATTTTTGCAGATGAGTTTATGAAAAGGAAATAAACCTTTGACTGCCATGTACTCATCGTCAACATAGGAAACTATATATATATATTGATAGATATCGAAGAGAAAATTTATAATATTCCTTCGTATAAAATTAACAGATCCAAAAGTTCACACTTCAACAATAAAGTCGACCCCGCAAATATATACTCAAATTAAGTTAAATCAATTTTCATATATTACTACAATATCAATAGAATGTCATTTAGGTGCACAAATTAACGAAACAATCGATCAATTCTAGTCAAGCCGTTTAAATGTATTAAAACCGATATACTTCATTCATGTAATCTACACAGGAGGCAATGCTCATCATTGGAGATGACCACAATGACCGACTTAAAGAAAATTTTCCTTATTGTATATGATGTTACAATAGTAAATAAAATGAAGACAATAAAACATACGATGTTACAAGGGGAGGCATGGGCGATCGCCGTTGCAAATCAAGAGAAAAAAAAAACACACCACCGCATAATACATCGTAAGAAAATTACAACGTTGTGTTGTACTTTTGACTGGAAGGGCTCGAGGAATGAGTTCCCTGGGTACCTTGCACGGCTGCAAGCTTTCCCCCTTGAGCAACTTCGGCGTACCATGTTTTCCACGCCTCCATATAGTGCGCAAATAAATCCGTCAGCGCTGTTGATCATAAGAAAAAATTTATAAATAAATAATTGAGATTATTGCCAGCTTATTTCTTGAAATCCAACTGGCAACATATGATTCCATGAAACACTTTCAAACAGCAGCTTCTTCCATGCGATAAATTAAGGGTAGGCGTTCCTGACTCCTGACAATTGTACTTTTCAAAAGGATGTCTATTTCGATAGTGAGGAAGTGGCAATCTAATATTTTAACCAAGAAATAAAATTAAATATTTTTTAAAATTTTTGTAAAATTCAACCATTCCAATTTAGCATTTTTACTTCAAATTATAATTTTTTAAAGTTTACTTATAGAAAAAAAAAAGGTCATATAAATGATGCATGAATAAACTAGTTAAAATAATTATTACCAAACGTCTTACATTAAAACTCAATACTACCATCAAATATTTTTTTTACAAGACTACAGTTAGGAAGATTTGACTAGTTTAATCCATGGTTTAGCTATTGCTAAAAAACTCTATTGAAATTCTAAATAATCAAGCATGAAAGCAAAATATAGTATACAAAAAATCATAAAGAATTTAGTTATGATAATAAAAATGAAAAAAGCCACTTATTTTTGAAGTGATTTGCTAGTAATTAATGTAATCTAGAAAAATACATAAAAAAGTACATAAAGATTATAATATTAGTTCAAAAGAAAACATAACTGCACAATACAATTCATTAGTATTAATTGTTAATAAAAAGATTAGGAAGAAAGACTAAATAAAAATCCAAGAAATACAAGATAAAATCTAAAAGAGGAAAAATAACATTTAAAGATAAAACGTTAAAAGAAGAAAAATGAAAACTAAATGGACAACTAAATTTTGAAATGAAATGACAACTTATATTTAAGAAATTGCTAAGAAAATTTTAAGTCTTGTAAGAACTTGTTTATTCATCAGTTTGGCTATAAAGAACTTGATAACAAAATGAAACTATACAGAAGATAATAAAAGAAAAAAAAGAAAGCTATAAAGCCTACCATAAATATCGAAATGAGGAAATTTTATAAGTATAAACTAGCATAAAGAAATACTTAAAAAAATTGCTAGTGAAGTTAAAAATCAAACCTATAATGAATTATATGATAGTTTAAATGCAATACAAAGAGAAAATAGAATATATAAATTAGCAAAGGCTAGAAAAAGGAAATTTAGAGGTTTGAGTCAAGTAAAATATATTAAAAACAAAAATGGTAAAATCTTAATATAAAATAAAATGAAAGAAAAACGGTAAAAGTACTTTAGTCAACTTTTAATAAATTTATCATAGAAAACTCGTGCATGCAAAATTAGTAGCAATACAAAAGATACAAAATATAACTGTTTTAGAAAAATCAGTAGCTTGAAAGTAAAAGAAATTATTGAGAAAATAAAATGTAAAATAAGTATTAGATCATATGATATTCCTATAGAAGTGTGAAAATACATAGGTGAAGGATTAAGTGATTATTTATGTTTTTTAATATGATTTTAAAAACAAAGAAAATGCCGAATGAATGCAGAAAACCCTTTAATACTATATTTAAGAATAAGGCGAAAAGACAGAATTATAACATTTTATAATAGCAAACGGCAAGGTAAAGTACTCAACATGTCATTTAAGATCTTAAAAACTTATAAAATAAAGATCGCATTAGAGCAAACTGAACCCTAAAAGAACAAAAGAAACCGTCGAACTCCTGATAGTCCTACTGTCATATACTGAAAAAAAACTAATGGCATTAAAACATTAAAGGAAAGGTCGTAGAAATTTATTATAATATTTCAATTTTAAAAAAATTTAGAAACCCAAGTTTCCTGTTCTCTACGAATTTGCAGAACTAAGTATTGACATCTTATCAAAATGAAAAACCGCAAACAGAGATTGTAGATGTACCTTGGTTCTGATACTGGAGCCGAAATGTGGATGCAACGGCGTCCCAATCATTAATCTTTTCTCCAGATTTATCTTCGATATCATTCTGAATCTTTACCTCCGCAGCAGGCACGAAAGGCCCAAAAAAATAGTTGTTCGAAGCTTGAAGTTGCCTCTGAGCTGTTAGATTGCATTGCTTTATATCATTGGTTCTTGTTGGTACCCTCGTAGGTTTATCCATAGAGGTTAGCCTGCTCCTCTTAAAATCCGTGTTGGTGATATCGGATCCAAACGACCGTTTGTTCCATTGCTTTGCGGTAGGCGGCTCCGCTGATGTGAAAGCTTTGCTGCGCACACCAACCCCTAGCCACCTAAAAGCTGGCTTCCTGCTCTCAAGATCCTGCGTCTGCATAGTCAATTAATAAAAAATTCAAAATGCAGAATATATGCAATTTGACGGAAACAAGACGAATTGAAGATGCACGTGCAAGGGAAAGCCTAACAATACTAAGAAGAGTCTCACTAATAACCTTTTATCGATTTTGATATTAATCTTTAAATTACAAATTTAAGGATTACTATAATTCTTTAGATAAAGATAATTTTATTAGTTACGTAAATTAAAAAAGATCACATAATTATTAATATTTTTAGATTTTTAAATTAAAATTTATTAGGATGATTAAAATCACTTAATTATTGGCCTTTTGTCAATTTCTTAAGGTGGGTCTATTGATTTTTAACATAACCAATAATTTGACATGATCTTTAAATAATTTTACAAATATGTCGATTGCTATAATTTGTAGGTGACAATATAATCATTTAATATTTGCTGAAAATAAAAAATTACTTCAATAAATATTTTTATTACAATTGATTATATTATTTTATTAATTAAACAACAACAACAAAAAATTAGGAAACAACACATTTTGAAGAAACCTAAAATCCTATGAGAACAGGTGAGAGAATATAATCTAACTGAAACAATAGAAAGAAAGAAGCCACGCACAACGGACTAAAGATGTTTGTTATATGAGTAGCTATGAAAATGTCTTATGGTACAACACAATAAGAGCACAATAAATATATTATGTAATGAACCTGGATTCTTAAATGTACCTTTTCAATGAGATTCAGTGAAGCTAAGACATTTGCGATATCGTACAGCCTTCTAACTTTCGCTGCATTTTATGACAAAGAGAAATTTCAAGGGCAACACTTCAAAGCAAGTAACTACTTGTAGTTTAAAACTTCAAAAGTGCATAGAGGAAAAAAGTTACCGGCATTCAACACTACACATTATGTAACTACTTAACTCACCAATGAAGTAAAGAATAGTTATGTTTCTGTGGGGCAAGAAGACAGATTAAAAGAAAGAAAATTCGGAACTGTATAATTACTTGGCATTACTTACTTCGCATCTGAGATGAATCGCACCCATCAGACAGAAGGTATCTTGCTGCATCATCTAGTGATATGGTATCCGACTATAAGAAGATAAGAGTAAGACAAGGAAAGTAAATTCATTTACTGAAATTTCAGACTAAGAAAATTGAAGCAAATTACTCACTTCTTTAATAAGGAAGAGTTTGACAAAATTCTGGGTAAGCTGCCCAAGGGATTTCTCTCTTCTATTATCTACAAAAAGAAGAAGAAATAGGCTAAGATAAGAAAGAACTTACGCAGCAATTAATATTTATCATCCTCATGCAAAAAACGCAAACCTCATTACTAAAGAGTAATTTGTCTACATTAATATTTATCATCAACAAACTCCCGTAGTCACTCCTTAAGATAATCATCCTCTTCATATGTCACTTGCAGCTCGTCAAACCAAGTTGCTTGGGGCCCTGAAATGGCATTCACTTCTACCCTAGATGGCAACTGTAAAGATGCATTCGCCTCTGTTATTGAGCCCCTTCTTATATTCAACTTTAAAGCTGAGGCCTATGAGCTTCACCATCTATATTGATCCTTACTATTCATTTTCTGATCTAAAAGATGTTTAAGGCTCTCATGATCGAGGCACACAATAAAGGGCACACCTAGCAAGTAACTTCTCCATTTCTTGATAGCCTAATATTAAGGCCTCCATCTCCTTTTGATAAATGGTTGTTTTCTTTATTCATTCATTGAATTGTTTAATGAAGAATGCTATTAGACGGCCTTGTTGCATCAAAACAACCCCTACTTTTGCCCCACTGGCATCGTATTTGATTATAAAGGGTTTGTTGAAATCAAGGGCCAAGACTACGATGTGTGTCGTGGCCTCCTTCAATTGTTTGAAAGCTTGCTCCACTTCTTCTGACCATGTAAAGTTATCTCATTTGAGAAGGGTTGTCAATAGGGTTGTCAATTGGGCTCCAATTGAGCCATAATGGGCCATGAACTTCCTGTAGTACACTGTTAAGCACAAAAATCCTCTTGGCTCTTTAACACACTGAAGTGTGGGCTGCTTTGCAACTTCTTCTAACTTATCTTCTTCAATTGCAATCCCTTTTAAAGAGACCATGTGGTCCAACTAGTGTACTCAGTTGCACACCAAAGATGGACTTGCTCTATTTGGCCTTTAACCACTGTTCCTTCATTACAAACAGCACCACCTTCACATGCTCCACATGCTGAGACCATGAAATGCTATACATTAACAAGTCAAAAATAATGATCAGAAACTTCTACAAATATGACCTAAAAATTTCATTCATCAAGGCTTAGAAGGTCAACAAGGCATTTGTAAACCTGAACAACGTCACCAAATATTCATAATGTCCATTGTGTGTATGGAACACAATTTTCAACACGACTTCCACCTTAAACGTCACTTGATGGTAATCAAATCTCAAGTCTAGTTTCAAATGGTAACAACTACCTGTAGGCTCATCCAACAAATCATCAACTGAGAGAATTAGATACTTGTCTTTACTTGTTCATTGATTCAACCCCCTATAATCCATGCACATCTACCATTCCCCATTTTTCAATAAGACATGAGAGCTACATACAGGTTATTATTGGGGCACACTCAACCTTCCGCTAGTAATCTTCAATTATTTTCTTCTATTGAGGGGAATACAAATAAGGTCAAACTAAAATCAGATTGCACCCTTTATTGACATTTAGTAATCAAATATCCTTTTAGGAGGAAGTGAATGAGGAGCGTTGAAAATTTCCATATTTTCCAGTAATACAACTAGTTCTGGGTGTGCCCTCTTTATCCCCTATCCTACTGACCTCAGACTATCCTGATCTAGCTACCACACCCCCACCATGTAAACTTCTTTTGCCCTCTTGGGTCAGCTCTTATAGCTTTCCTCACCTACTTTAATTGGATTTTTATAACTTAGCTTTTCAATGTCCACTATTGGCCTCTCAAAACAAATTTCATGAATTGAAATCTAAAATTCCAATAGATGTCACCTAGTTGTTTCAGCCATTCCACCCGCAAAACTATGTTATAAGTGTTTAACTTGATAACATAATAGCTTTTCCTGAAAGCCAGATCTTGCAACTACGTCTATCATTTTTTGCAACAACCATTACAAAGTGTTGAGCTTCTACTTATCACACACACTAGGAAGTTCTTTCTTCCTACACCCCTTGCATCTAGTGGACAAATTTTCTCACAAGGAAATTTTGTACTACCTGAATCAATAAGCACCAACCCCCTTTTCCCATTATAATTCCCTGCAATCTCATCATGTTAAGGGACACCCTTCCATTGATAGTGTGTAAGGAAACTTCTAGTTGCACGCTATCCTCTTTAGGGTTCAATTTTTTCGAAGCTTCCTCCTTTTTCTCCTCTTCTCATCCTCACCTCCTAGTCAAAGAAGGACTCTTTCTTGTTGCACCTATGTACAAACTCCCATTTGCTATTACAACTAAAACATAATCCCTGTGCCAACACCTTTCATATTCCTCATTGGAGATCCTCTTGGTTAACTACTACTTCTCATTTGTCTTAAGGGCAAGGCTACGAACTCCAAACTCTTTGTCATTCACAATTTTTTCACCTTTCAATGCAAATAGAACTTTTGATCTTGGTAGGCAACTAACTCCATTGCCTCCTTTAGCAATTTTGGTTGAAATGACCAAACATTGCATTCAAGCCTTTCATTCAATCCACCCAAATACAAATTAAGTTTCATCTCACCTTTAAGTACCAAAGCATGAATTGTTGAGACACTAAAAGACCCTCTGATGGTCCTTCAACATGACATCATGTTGTAACTTCTTTAACACAATCAACAGATCCTCACAAATAGTAACAAATCATTCCAACAAGGCCTTGGAAAGTTCTTCCCAACTCATTTACCCTTCCTGGGTCACAAACCAATACTACTCCAAAACCATGTCATCTAAATGAAAAGCTGTCATTGGTTGCCTTCTGGTTGTCTACTAGCTTATGGAAGTGAAAGTAGTATTTGACGTTATAAACCCATGTATGGGCATCTTATAACCCATCAAATTGGGGGAACTTCATCGTAGGTAGTCTATTGTGTGTACCTTCCTTCTCTCTTCTATCACCACACCACCTAGTCTCATTGCTATGGTATGAGTCAACTATTGACCCTTTACTCAAATTGTTGAAATGTTTGGCTAGATCTGAAACTTCTCCCAACATTTGGCTCACCCCCAATATCTTCTACCTCAAATTGTAGTTTACAATGCCAATCTTTGAATCAATCTCCATCTTCAATCCACCAACCACCTTATCCAACAAGGTCTTGAAAGCCTCTAACTTGTTCAACCTCATTGCATCAACCAAATCAACTCCCTCTAATACCAAGTTGTTAATGAAAAGTATAAAAACATAATACCGAGTTGTTACCATCAAGCCCCAAAAGTCCCTTGGAGCTCGTCAACAAGTGTTAATAAGTGCATACTGACATTTTCTAGCAAGAACCTAAGCAATTCTTCTAGGTTATAACATAGGACAAAGTTTCAGATAGAAACATGAACGATGCTTCACATTAAACAGATCAAAAATTCGGTAAAAGGTACCCACTGGAAGGCATGGTATTTTGTTCAAGGTGAAAAGTTAAACTTGTCAAGATTTCTGAATTGCACATTAAAATATGTGGCTTGAGAACAGAAAGATTTGGACTGCAGGCCCAAATAACAAGAAAAAAGAACTAAATTAGATTTGATAATGATGATCATTCATGGCTACCTCCCTCCCTCTGTCTCTACTTTCCCTCTCAATAAACTATGAGAAAGAAATTACAAGGAGCTATTATGTTGATAGATGCTTGACATAAAACATGCAGTTTTCCTCAAGCAAGTTATTAAATTCAAGTACTTTGATGCATAGTGATTAACAAAATTGTCTGCACCCAAAACATCAGTGGTGAAATTACATATGCATAGATGTAACCCATCTATGCATAAATGATTACCGGGCCTTGCACTGCAAGGAATAGCTGAAGAATTTGTTTTCACAGGTAATGGTAACCCATCTTCTGTTGTCTCGGAATCCTGATCTTCCAATTTTTCATTTTCATCTTCCTCTAAGTTCTGTGATGTCTGAAGAGAAAAAAGCTCAAAGGATGAGCAAATTGTAACAAAAGTGGGAAAGAAAGAAAGAAAAATAATCTTTAACTTAAAGATAGAGGGTGAAACCAACCTTAGTATATGCAAATGGGTTTCTACCAGGATTTTGAGAAACGTCCTTCATTGCCTCTTCCTGAGATGTACCAGACCAGAGAGTTTACGATAGAAGCGTTCTTTCCCTAGAAAAGCAAACGAGGAAAAAAGCACTCTGTAAAGAAATAGAAGTGAGGGGAATGTCAAACCTTGAGTCTTTCCAACGACTTGGGGATTCCAGAAAATCCAATCCACGAATACCTATTCTTGGCCTTCCTGACAAGCACCTGAACAAGGGAAGCCGTACGTTCAACAAACCAACCACAAACAATGTACAATGCACTTTCTAGAATAAGTGGACTAAAAACACGAAGAAAACAATCATAGATTTCCATCTCCTTACCCCGACACTCTCAATAACGTTGACAATGTCATAGATCCGGCGCCTCTCGACACCGAGGCGGCCAGCAGCCTCGTCGAGACAAACATATTCAACTCCATCTCTATTATACAGGCTGAGGAACCTTAAAACAACAAGCAATAACACCAAAAGGTGCCGTTTCCAGCGTAAGAACCAACATAGCCAGGGAAGGAAAGAACGAATTGCCGGGTGGGATTCAGGCCGCACTTCGTGCAGAGTAGACCGAGGGATTTAAGCTTCCGGCTGTAGGAGTGGCAGCTGGAGATGAACCCTAACTCTTCCAAGAACGGCGTTTGTGCATCTTCGGCGGGAGAAGTCATCGATCGTAGACTTTCCGTGAGCGAAGAGGAGGAGAAGGATCGGAAGCGGGACTATCGAGGAAGGATCTGAGATGTGTGGGGCGGGGAAAACGGGAGAGGCAAGCGAGGGCGGCGGACGAGAGATATCCAGAGACGTTTTGCGATTGTGATTTTTTGGGCGCGAAGAATTTTGAACAATTTCGAAAGCCCTGGGGTTGGGTGAGAACATCCGGCGTGTGTACGGATACCTTTCCCGCCCTTCGCCTCCAGATTTCCGCTCTTTTCCCTCCTCCTCATTGGATGCGATCGGCGTGCACGTGTTCGCGCAGGGAATCTCGTGCACTTTTTCTTTTTTTTTAAAAAAAACAAATCCCTTAATATAAATAATTTATAGATGAGATAGTTTAGATTTTGCTACAACGTTACAAAGAAATCTTTTATCATTCATTTTTCTTTATTTTTACTTTTTTTAAATATTTTTATTTATATTTTATATTCTCAAATCTATTCTTTTTATTATCAAAATTATTCTTCTCTATCTTCTTATATCAAAATTATTTATTTAAAAATCATTTTTTTTCACTTCTAAAGTAAGAGAGTGAAGTTGATAAATGATCTCATATACATTATATTTGAAAAAATTTTAATTAACTTTAAGAGTCGAATAGAATTGAAATTAATATCTTATTTATTTAAATTTCACATGAAGTTTCATATATATCGTTATTACATAAATTTTTATATACAAACTTTTAACACATAATTTACTTTTGTAGTTTCAATATTATTTATTTTATTATTTTTAACTTTAATTCTTCGTAATTATTGGAATTAACTTTATAACGAGTGAAAATGAAAACAAATGTACTTAAAATAATGAAATTAAACAAACAAAGTTGAACTACATTATAATTAATTAAATGAAAATTTATACATTAAAATTTATATAACGATAAATGATACATAAGAGTTTATATAAAGTTAAAAGTTGAATTTAAGGAACTTCTTCCTGAACATAGCTTAATTAGAATTATTATTAGTTATTATTAAAGTTGTGTTTATTTAAAGTACCATAAGACACAATATTATTTGTCAATATTATTCATTAGTTCTATCAGTTTTGTAAAAATATCATATTATTCATTAGTTTAATCATATTATTTAATTACAATCTTTAATTGTAATCGTTTTGTCTGTAGGAGCAAACATTCAAATTGCAAAGAGATAGACAATATAATTAGTCTGTTTTTTCTATATTTACGAAGTTTGTTATAAAAATTGAATTAAAGCATAAATAACTATATCTGTGATATAAAAAAATAAGAATAAAAATTCATCCACTGATTTTTAAAAAAGAATTATCTTAACTTTAGTTTCGATTTTATATAAATTTTAATATATTATTATATATAAATATTATTTTATTAATTATTACATAATTTAACTTTATTTATTTTATAACTTCCAATTCTAACTTTATTGAAAATTAATCGAAGTCATACTCAAACGTGAGAAGAACACAGAAAAATGCTGCGAAGAGAATCCAAACCGCGGTCTGATCGAAAGCTACCTGCTTCTTCGTCGTCGTCCCCGTGGGGCAGCTCCGAGCCGTACCCGGACTTCCCGAGCCCCACGGCCGACCAATGCAGATCGGTCCGGGACGCCCTCCTCTCCGTTCACGGCTTCCCCGCCGAGTTTGCCGGCTTCCAGAAGAAGAGGACGCGGACTGCTGCCGACGACGACGGCGGAGGAAGAGGGGAGGGCGAGACGGTGCTGGACGGGCTCGTGAGCACGCTTCTCTCCCAGAACACCACTGCCTCCAACTCTTCCAGGGCTTTCCTTTCCCTCAAGTCCGCGTTCCCTACCTGGGACCAGGTCCTGGCCGCGGATGCCGTGAGCGTCGAGGATGCCATCAGGTGTGGAGGGCTGGCGCGTACCAAGGCAGCGCGGATCAAGCGCATTCTAGAGGAGATCATGGAGAAGAGGGGTGATCTGAGCCTCGAGTACCTCCGGGGCCTTCGAGTGGATGAGGTGAAGGTGGAGCTCTCCCGCTTCAAAGGGATTGGGCCAAAGACGGTTAGTTTCCTTTTATTTTTGTGTGTTTCATTTTCTCTCTCGAAGGGAAAGAAAAGACTGATCATCTGATATGAACGTGAATTCGAAGATGCTGCCTTCTGTGCATTATTCCTTGATGAGCTCGAAATTCATCAACCTCTTACCACTGATATAATCACACTTTGTTGCCATCCATCTGGTTAGTCTCAACCTAGAACCATCTACTTTGATTCAGGTTCAAGTACTCACCATTGACATCATTGCTGACATCAAACTTGCTTTCTCTAATTTATATAATGATCTAAATTAGTATTGTCTACCCAACCCAAATAGCAAATATTATCTAAACATGCTTATCAATCCCTTCAACTCACATGCTTCAGCCGTCCCTTATTATTCTTGATGAAAAGTGTTAGTTCTTTGTGTCTTGTCTTTAACATCACAATCGTAGATTCACGAGATTGATGATGAACACCCTACTGGGACTGCCAATGTGCAAGAGTCTTGCAGCTGCATCAATGCACCATTTGGTCAGTTTCAAGCACCTTTTTTAAATATTTTGACTTGTTTTATGTTTTGCTTAGATTTCTTTTTTTATTGTTTCTCTTTTACATTGGCTTCATTTGATTTTTTTGTTGGTAAACCTTTTTGTTTTTTGTTTATTTTGTTTTTAGTTTTCCTGATATCTATCAGTAGTGGATTGGGAATCAAGCTTGGCAGATTTGAGCTCAGACTTTCTTGCTTCATCAGATGCGTTTTGTCTTCGGAGGGGAACTAACATTGATATCATTAAGGCTGATCAGTTTCTTGATTTATCTAGCCTCATGTCATACATGTGTTGGTACATGGCAGAGGGATATGCCTGTAAAATTATGTATATAATTATAGTTAATGATTTGAAATTATGGGGCACTAAACATGTATAGCTAAGAATTGTCCCAAGGACAACTGAGCAGAATACACTCATCCGTTTAACATATCCAATAAAGGAAATGAGGCTGTGTTTGGTTTAATTTATTCTATATGTAACTTACTGATGTTCATAACATTCTCAATTTGCAGGTTTAGACGCACCCATTCTATCTAGTAGAATACCATGATTTTCTGTCTTCATTTATTGCAAAGCATATGTGGCATACCATCAGGTAGTTGCTAAATGAAAGGAAGAAAGCCAGTGTCTTTCTTCATTTATGTAACAAATAACTAAAGGTTTAAAAAATATGAACATGTAAGAAAAGCATACCTATTGCTAACAATAATTTACTTCTTATGTTTCCCTTGTTATAATTCCTAGTTATCTATCAAATATATACTGGATACCCATTTTGAAAAAAAGTATATACTAGATAACTGCATGTTCTAAAAATTCAATGAGACATTTTACAACAACAACAATCCAAGCCTAAAAATTCAATAACATATATAAATGTTTTGGTGCAAACAATTTCAAAAAGGCTGGTTGGCATTTCCATTCGGATTGGTTTCATTCTTGTCTAAATCTTGAATTTCAAATTTCAATTCTGGATTGATGTTATTCTCTAATGTTCTATTTCTTCTGTTGAGCAATTAGTCATATTTGTAGTCCATTCCATTCATCTTCTTTATCTATGTGAATTTTGATGTCATATGTGCATCCGGGATCAGGAAGCTCAATTTTATATAATGAAATATATGTAAAATTATTGCCGCTAAATTTTATTTGCTAATGGTTGTTGCTACACAGATGGCTTGTGTCCTGATGTTCAATCTCCAGCAAGATGATTTTCCTGTGGATACACATGTGAGTAGATCTAAACGTCAAGCAATCTCCATATGCCTTTCCTACAAAAGCCTTCAAATCATATAAGGTGCTGTTAATGCCCTATAGGTGCTTCGAATCACGAAGGCCATCAGTTGGGTTCCCATCAAAGCTGACAGGGAAAAGGCGTATCTTCATCTGAACAGAAGGATCCCCAATGAACTGAAGTTCGATCTGAATTGTCTTCTCTTTACACATGGAAAGAGCTGCCAGTTCTGCAACAAGAAAGGAGGCGATCAACTAACTGGAGACCACTCATGCACTCTGTCCTCTTACAAGACTCCTTTAAATGCCTAGCAAAAATATTAGTTTGTGCCACTATTTTGGAATCTCATGTCGATTTCTGCGCTGTTATTTCCGAGAGAATTGACCAGAAAGGCAGGGTAAGGTAGCAGCACTTCCTCTGATAATCTAAATTTGCACTTCCCCCCTATTCAGGGCGTCACTGTAACTCCAATCCGTCCCTTTGATAAGTGGTCTTGACCCTATTCATGTCCATTGGCGGTAACCATCTAATTTGACATACTGATCGCTAACAACGCTGGCAAATGCGTACGGACGTGCTTTTTGCTTGATTGAGTTACTTTTCATCGTAAAGATATTTATTTTAGAGAAATTCAACATATGCATAATTTCTTCTGAATTGAATTGAGGTAAGAACCCTTCTTACATCTTAGTTTTTATTTTTTCTGAATTGAATCAAGGTAAGAACCCTTCTTACATTTTAGTTTTTACTATTTTACATGATTTTACATTAATTTCAAAAGTACAAATACATGACACTACAACTACAACTGATGAGCAAGGAAGTTATGGATTTGATTTTGTTGGATAAAAAACGTTGTAGATTTTTAATTTTGTAATTTCAATTTTTCATTTTTAAATTTTTTGGAATTTTCATGGTAAAGACCTGTGTGATCCATAATACATAATGACTTTTTGTTGAGTCCTTTCTCATAATAAGGAGAAAATAAGCTACACCAGTTCGTTGGTTTTCCCTGATACAGCTAATTTTGTATCATTTTGCTTCCCAAACTTTTCTCAAACTCAATTCTAATTTTCAGGTACGCTCCAATTGTTCTCGAGCTTAATCCATCCCCTCTTGTTTCACATGGCTGGCAGCTAAAATTCTCTGCATCCAATTCTTTTTGTTGCTTGCTTTTTCCATTCATGACAATCCTTCTTCACAGCCAAGGGTCTCTCTCTCAAAAGTAGCACGTATATCATGTTTAGGATAGTTTTTGACGCAAGTCTACTTGTAAAAGGAGCTATGATTCAAATATCACAAAGGCAAAATCTATACAAAGGAATCGTAAGTGAGGTTAAATTTTTAGAAACAACTGAGATCACACGATCGACTGTCAAAATTTTTCTTTACCATTCACTTAATAAGGCAAGTTCGGAAATGGTTTTAACAATTAATTCAACATTATTTTTAGATCGCTTATTCAATAGATGAATAAATGATATTAGAAGAAGCATTTTGACCTAATCCTATTTGATCGTAAATCTATCTGTGAGAGGAATAATAATTGCTGGGTTCCTTTAGGAATCTACCATCCTTCAAGTAAAAAGGAAAAAGGAAGACCTGTCTAATCATTTTTGTTGAATAGTAGAGTGCTTGTTGAAAGGCCATAGGTTGACCAGCCGTTCCAGCACGGAACTCTTGGAGAAATACCCTGTGAAACCTTGGGGAATTGTCGGTGGCGGAAAGTCCTCTGCGGGCATGGCGAATGGGTGGAACATGATTTCCATCTTTTCCAATGTAAGAAAGGAGCCAACATCTTGCAACCTCTCTGGTCCCATTATTGGCAGTGTGTGTTCTTGACGCAAAAGAGCAGCTTCTCCTTCATTATGCCAACCAGGCTAAACACGAGCAAAATTGGATAAATAGCATGAAATAACTGAAACAATAACAGATTTAGGTACATATATATCACCATATCGGAGAGATAAAAACATTCTCACCTCCAAGGGATTCAAATCCGCACCACGACTGAATGTCAACTCTATTCGGAACCTTTTTGGATCCTCCAAAGATACCTGTACAGATGCACAGTTTAATTCAAAAAATGTAGGATTTCATCTATCATTCATGATCAAAATATGACGCCAGTCTAACTAGAAAGGAAAACAACCCTTCACAATCAGATAACGATCTCAACAAACAAATAAATTACGAAAAAAGGATTGGAAAATGCATTGTAAGAGATCTCTTGCGACGTAGGAAAATTGTTGATGAAATAAATTACGTCTATTATCGAAAAAAAAAATACCTCTGTATTCTCAAACATTCTGAGAACAACGTAACTCATGTAGTCAAGCTCCCTTGTTTTGAACAAACGTTCCAAAGCACTCTGACACACCAAACCTTCTTTCCCTTGTAAGGATTCATCCAAATTACAATATCGAAGAACATTCATTAAAGAATGAATATGAGATTCCTATCAACAAATAAAATAATAATCAATCATATGAGAATTATATACTGAGAGAAACAGACTAAAGCAATCAAAGAATCAATTACCAAGAATATCAATGCACAATTTTTGCCATTTATTTATTCTCTGAATATCATTCTCAATGTGTACACGAAGAAAAAAATCAACACAATTGGTCAGTAAAAGTTCTCCAAGATGTTGGTTGTATAAATCTGTTTATATCTGATGACTTCAGATTTTTTGGCAAAGGTGATTAATCAAACCCCACAGAAATCTGAGGCAATCAGAAATAGGGGAATTGTTCTTGTAATGCTGATTCTATTGATTGTTCAGGACTCAGGGAGAAAATGGACAACCAGATGCTTAACAAGCTCTTTTGTTTTCTTTGAAACTTTGCTTAACAAGCACTATGCAATGTGCACACAACACCTCCATACATCATTGTAAATATGAAAATTTTCTTCCATTTGCATATGATGATGATAAGCCAGTTTTTGATACAGATCACAGAAAATTTTTGACAGGAACCTATTTATGTAATCAAGACAGAAATGGAAAAGGTGCATGAGATTACAAGAATCAGACATACTGATGTAAAATAAAGCCGTGTTCGAACGTGCCTTTCAGGTGTCTTCACATTTGCATACCTGATGATATGCATAAGAAAAATAAGTATCACATAGGAATTTAAAAATGGAATATATATTTCATACTTGGGATCCAATCGATATTTGAGTTCTCTGTCATCGTCATCATCCTTTTGTTCCAAGGACTTTTCACTTGTAGAACTACTTCTGGTTTCATCATTTTCATTTGGACTCTGGAATTGGTAGTCTCTGTTCTCCATTCTAGCATTATGGTGAATGAGACCTTGAATACTACTTTTTGGTTCGGCAACACTGATTGCTTCCTCACGTGTGTTTCTCAGATCAATCAGTATCTTCCCAAGCAAACGACGGGCAATCTAAAATAGGAAAAAAAGAGATCATTGACCATAATTTCCATTTGAAATTGCAGCATAAAGCATGACGCAAAAGACTATTAGTTCTCACATCGTATAGAATGTGGCATTTGAAACTTGAAGGGGCGTGTGTGACATGTCAATAGTGTGCGTGCGTGTGTTACAACAAAAATAAAGGAAGAGTACCACAACTTTTTGATGTAGAAAATTGACGTAACTTCTTCAATAGGAGACAATTGTAAAATTTTTAGTAGTAACAAAGGAGGGGAGTTAAGCGTACAAGGTTTCCACCAATATGCATCAATGTGGAGTATAAGGAAGATCAATTTACACGTTACCTCCAAACATAGGTATTCTATTTTCAAGATTCAAATTTACGATAACTTCCAAACCATAATGGAACAACCTTATCACTTCGCCAAGATTCATCCTCAATAACATAAAATACAAATGTAAAACTAAAAAGGTTATCAAAGTTATTGAAGAAAATAAACTTTCAATAATAAATTACCTTCGAACCAATTTTGAGTTTATGCTTTGGATTTATTCCATACTCATTAGGGATAACACCATCAGCAAGCAACTGAAACCATGAATATACAACAGTTAGTGAACTTTTAAATCTAGAATAATGATATTCAACAGTATGAGGCCTAGTGCCATGTTTGAAACACATATTGGTGAAACATGCAAAACTGCACATATCACTTAAATACTGGATACGTAACATACCAATCAAGAATAAATTGATAGTAATGCAACAATTAGTGTTTAACAAGAATAATGACAATAAAAATAACAACATCAAACAATATTAGAAACATGCAGTAACAACTCAAATGTAGAACACAAGTACTTGAACCACTTTGAACAGCTCATCCAGTCCATCAAGATTAAGGTGTGCATTGTGCAGGAGGTCATACCTAAAAAGTCAAGGAAAGGAATCACTGAAAAAATGTTGAATTGCAAAAATGAAACAGGTAAAGAATCCCTACTTCAATCGCACATTCACCAAACACATCAGACAACCATTTCTGTTGGGTTTAAATGTTACTTTTGTGATCATTATTTAAAAATGCAGAAACTCCACAAAAATAGGGAAGGTTGCATAGACAATTCGAAACACCAAATAAATTATAATCTGTCTATTTATGCAACATATATTACTTGAACATTTTAATCAATAATTACTTGGTTAGGAATATTGAAAAAAGACTTAATAATTATATTCTAACAAAAACATGAATGATGGGGAATGAATGCAGGGAAAGGATTCCAGTTGTTAATCCTACATGGTGGATGTTAGAATAAAGGACCTTGTATCAATGTTTTATTTTCTCTTAGGTTACTTTAGGTTTATGTAGCTTTTATTCAGTAATTATTCGCCTATATGTAGGAGATAACATCAGTCACTAATAACAATCACTCATTTTTCTTCCTCCAAACATGGTTCCATATCTTAGGTTTTAAGAGGAAAAAAGAAGAGAGTGAGTGGAAAGAATTTCCTTGTGGTTGTGGGGGAACTTCTTATCACGTGCATTGATCTCTTGTGCAATCTTTAGGAATAAATTTGAGTTTCCCTTGTCAGAAGCACTGTTTCAATCCTCTCTCCTGCTGACAACCTCCAACAGGGCTCACCGCTGCATCTAGCCTCTCTAATAGGGATTGGAGTCTTTACACGCTAACAGCTGTGGTTATGAAATCAAAGCATGCTTCATCTTTTTATAATTAAATGAATCTTTTGTTAGATCTATTTCGGTACATATATTTTTTGCCGCAAACAAAATTTAAATACTTTTTGATGAAACACTACTAATATATATATAATTATTGAAAAACATAGTTATATATTTTACTGAAATATGCGTACTAGTATTACATTTCATATTTTGATGTTATCTTGGGATTATTTATGTAATTAGATGTTATTTAGGAAATGATAAAGCTAAAAGCATACATGATTATAACCAACTACAACTACCCAGTTAATCATGATCTATGGTACTCATACAGTTGTAATCTCCTTTACGGTTCAAATTCTGTATTTGTTTGTGTGTATGCTCCTTTGAAGGTAGAATTCTTTAGATGACTGACAATGCATGGGACAGTCTTGAAGAAAATGATCTTTCAGAAGAATGGCTGGCAGCTTGCTAGTGTCTGTACCTTTTGCATATATGAGTTTGACTCCTTATGAAGCCTTTTCTTTGGTTTCCTGAGGATGGCAGGGTGGTGGGAGTGGTTGGATAGAACATCCAAGTGTGGCTTTCGGAGTGTATGTAGAGTCCTTTAAGAGACCTGAGTGTAGATTTGGGCCTTGCTTCCATTTGCGGCTAGGTGGCTCAGATGGATAGAGAAAAACAGAAGGATCTTCCAGATTGGACGGAGTGGGTTGTTGAGATAGTGATCAACTGGATTTGTAGGACTTCAGGTCGTTGGGAATCCAATAATGTCTTGAGAGACTAGCTTCATCTAGTCATGGTATGATAAACTGTACTACTCTGCAGGGTTGTGTATTGTAGTTATTTGGTATTAATTTGGGCTTATATAGGTGTAGTCATACGGTTTGGCTGTGGCTGTCTGTCTTGCATCTTGTTTGATGGCTCATTTTGAGCCCGTGGTTGTTTTTTCCTTGTTTTGTACTCCCTTTATTTTCCTTAATATTATGCTTTGTTTTCTTACTGCTAAAAAATATTTAATATCAGCCACATTGAAGATAAAACAGAAAATTTAGTGCACAAGATTTCCAACAATGTGGGATTTTTTTATTTTTTATCTTTTTTTCAATAATGTGGGGTTTGAGAAGGCCCAAATTATACATAGCCTTATCTTTATAAGTGGAGATGCTATTTCTTAGAATTTAAACCCATGATCTTCAAGTCAAAATGGAATAACCTAAATGTTGTGTTAAGGCTATACATTATCAGCTGCAGTGAAGATAAATTTCCTAAATAAAAATCCAAATTTGGTTACTTGAAATAATTCATCATTTGAATAGGAGTCAGAAATCATACACGTTTGAAAAAGAAGTAAAACAATGTTGCGTTGCATTCTAAACATATAGACATTACTGTATTGATAACTGCAGATATGATACATGCCATCAAATGCTATCTTATACCATATTAGGACATACAAGCATGAACTAAAATGAACAAGGAACATAAGAAGATCAGAGTAACTAACTTGCATGAATCATAAACATCTGGGATTTGAGTAATATCATATCGACTGCAAGAGAAAAAGTTGTCAAAGAACAAACCAGATAATAAGAATGATGACTGAGGAATTAAATAAATAACTAATACTAAACAAAGATGATATGAAATATTGGATATGTTAAACTAAACTGTTTTCTGCATACCCCTTCCGTTCATTATACAAATCTTTCTCAAGCTTTTTCCAGCGGGCAAACATAAGAAGGAATCCTTCACTCCCACAAGGCAGTCCAGAAGCAATACGGGCCACATCAATATTTGTTTTACCCAGTGCCTTTGCTTGGTCATAAGGAGAAAGGACACCATATGGGCTTGTCTTTGCAAGTTTTTCATCTTCATCTTCAGCAAGAAGCTTTACTTGTTCTGTTATTTTCTTTGTCAATTTAACCTAAACAGCAAAAAGTTATAATCTATTTCACATTAAAGAATAACATGAAAACTCAAGAAGGGTGATAATATTAGAATTTTACAGAAGTAAAACAAATAAAAATATATAAGTCAGATCAATAGTCTAGTTCATTCTTCTAAAGCATAAAATTGAAGTAACGAAGACAAAAATTTCCTAACCATGATAGGTTTTACTACATTTGAAAGGAAAATCTACATTGATGACAAATACTACATCGATAAATTTCAATTTTGGATAGCATTGAATCTGCTTCTATATGTTATCCATGTAACCTTCATAGTTTCATATCCTCAATTGGTAACAATATGACCATTTAAATCTCCTCCTTGGATTATTTTTGAAAAATTCCCTCCTTGAAGATGTTTCTCTATAGGAAGTTCCTGAGCCAACACGTCCATAACTTCTATCACTTAGTCACTTAATCAGGCTTATTTGTGATGCATATTATATTCACAATTTTTTTTCCTATTACATGCTTTTCTGTGACAGGTAGTGTATTAAATATAAATATTTAGTTATGCCACCACATCAATAAACATAATCACATAAACCATCAGTGCCCTGAATAACAAAAGCTGATGAGCCTCAACAGCTAATCCAAACCAAAATGAAGAGTGATGGCTATCATGAGTATTATCTTTATTATTCTAGCATATAGAACTTCGATATCCTGTGGTTCTAATTAATCTACAACATCCATGAAGCCATTTTGTTCCATCTTAGTATTTAATAACAGTTCCATACGTGCACTCTCTAAACAGTCTAAAGTTCCTATGTTTTAACTTTTAAGTTGCCAAGCTAATTCTGTTTGCATGGAATGAACTTCCTCACCCACAGCCATCAAGGTTTAGCCTGCTTTGTTCCCACAGTTACTGAGGCCAATAAGGAGCCTGTTGCCAATCACTCTATTTATTTTACACAATGTCTGGCACAAAATGTTTCCTCCTTTTGTGTCAGCCTATAGGATATGAAGTAGACTACATTAGTGGTCAATCATACATAAAAATATAAAATAACTATTTACCAGTTTCATCATAAGAATAAACTACTATATAAAGTCTGGGAGAAAATGAAGAGTATTCCTTAGTCCACACAAAATGATTTTGTGTTTTCAATGATATTTTCAAGCAGAAGTCATAGGTTTTAACCCTAGATCAATTCCCCAGATTAATGGTACCAACATCTAACATCAATGGTGATAAGAGCACACTTTGTTGGTAGCATCTATCATTTAGTAAATACCTACCAACTTCGGGAGTAGTTGAAAAGCATCAGAAGGAAGACCGGCACCATCCACCATCCAAGGAAACTCGGAACATCCATTAGTGTGACATTGAGATGTTTCAGCTATTATAATATCCTGTAGCTTAGCCTGTCGGAAAAAGATAGTTATGGTAATAACACTTCAAAAACTTGCAACAACACTCACATCTCAAGCAAAATGATTGTAATATTTCACTTCATTCTGTGTAACAAAAAGTGCATGACTCTAGATCATATGCAGTCATTATAATTACTCATAATATCCCTATCTGGGGTTATCCTATAGAAGGAAAAAAAATATAACAAAAAAATTTATGGAAATATCCATTCAAAACAACCTTGTTATATTTGCATGATCACTTGTAAATTTTACTCCAAATGGAAAGAAAATAAAGGTTAAATGGAAATTAAGACTGCAATCTTGACAGGCAAGAACTATAACATTCATAACTTGGGAATTGGAATCGCTGACGCCCTTCATCAAAACATTACATACTGCAGCTTAGACAGACGTTTATAGGAATTGTCTCAGTATATTGCAGGAAAATTCTCAGAAAACTAACTTCAATCTATTGGTTGACACACTTGCAATGGTCTTTTTTTATTTAAATCTGAAGTGAAATGATTTTCATTAAATCAAAATGAGCATCACTCAGAGCTTCTCTGGTGGAATCCTAATCAAAATTTACAAATAAAATGCTATACATCAACCTATTATATGAATTGGGAGACCAAAAAATGAAAAGCATTCTCACAGGGTAGCAAATGTCCATATCACCAGGCATCACATTGTCAAAATTCAAAAATCATATGATCCCGTGCTTTTGAAAAGCCTAAACAATGGTGTGGACTCTGATCAAAGCTCTGTACTTAGCTGCAATAATCTACCCCTTAATATTCTTTAGAACTTTATTCTGTACAGATTCACATCAAAACAATTGTTAGTTGTTACATTGTCCTGAACAGATTATGATTGCCTTCTCCAAGTCATTTTGCTGATCCAGCAAATGAAAATTACTTCAATCTCTTCAAAGCAGAGAGGATGCATCGTCATATACTTCTGTATAACTTTGTTACAATCATTTCCCAGAAAATGTATAACAAAGTCACACATTTATTGGAGATTGGCGATGTTACACCATCTACAATAACCTTCATTTATCTAGGTTTGTTTAAAGAGAGACAGCTCACAGCTATGACATTCATCTGGAAGAATCTATCGCCTTTCAAGTTCAATTTTATTTCTTCTTTTTCAGAACCAATTGACTTGAGACCAAGATCGTCCCCAGTAAGATGACTTAACTTCCTCAATCTCCAAGCATTATGTTGACCGTTGAGCTCCTTGCTCTCCCTTTTGTACTTGAGCTTGTTCTTATCTAATAATATTAAATCTCATCTTTTTTCATAAAAAACTCCATGCATTGAAGATTTAATTGAATATGAAACTTGTCTCCATACAATTACTACATGGAATCCAAAATCCGCATTCTTTTACTCTGGCAAAGATGTGACTTGAGAATGCTAAGAGGGCATAGAACTGTTTCAACTTTCAACATCATGGTTCTTATTACCAATCTATCCATCCAAAACCAACTTCAATATCCAGATTTTAATGATTTTAAAAATAATAGGATTTTTTACCTGCATGTCACCAAGAAAATTCGATAATTACTTATTTGATGTTCAAAATACAAATTTACTAGCATATCATTGAAAAATCTCTATTTTACCTTGACATCCTTATTGTTATTCTTGATACATTAACTGTAAGGCTATTCTAGTAAGAATTAAATTTGTATCTGTTATGAGTTGTATGTGGGTTTAATTCAACATGGATTAAGTTAATTTGTGTCTGTTATGTTGGCTGTATATATAGAGGCTTATACTTTGTTAATGAGAATATATTCAAAACTTTCATGTTTTTCTTATTTCTCAACAATTAGATAAGAATATCATTCATTAACTGGGTTTATCTTAGTATGTTAAATGAGATCGACATCTAGAAAAAGCCGATGTTTAGCCTCTGTAATGCTACGTCAATTAAGTTACCAAAAAAAAAAAGTTACCAAACCTTTGCATCTTCCATCTCAGTATTAGCATTCTCTAAACCATCCAGCATAGAAGAATCTTTACTGACAAGTGAAACCTAAAAAAGGGCAGTAGTTAAAGGCAAGCACAGATTGAAGATAATGTTACATGTAACTAACAGCAAATGAACAAACCAGTATCGGTGTCAGCTGCCCTTCCAAGTCAAGAAGACCTTTAGCAAATGCTGCAGCAGACATCTGGCAAAAGGATGTTATCGTTTATTGGTCACATAAGGGAACAAGATAACAATCATCTATTTTATTAGTGAACTTAACAGAGGATAAAATACAAATTATATGCAGCATAAGTTACAGATAATATACCTGAACACGCCCTTCATCTGAGCTGTATATCTTCAAATCGTGTCTGTAAGTACTATGTAGACGAAGCAAACCTGTGCCTTCACCTGTCATCATCAATATATCACTAATATGGATGAACTAAATGCGTTATTTCCACCACGAAGAACATACCATTTCAATATACAAAGCAACCTGTGCTTTGTTTGAACTCTATTAGTTAAATTGAATTGAATCTAGCTTCTTTTGATTCTCATTGTGAAGATAAATCAGGAAGCACTTTTGGAAAAGAGGTTTGGAGAGGTACCGCACAATGGAATCCAAGTACACAGTTTGAATCTCAGTGTAAAGATAAATCAGCAAGCATTTTTGGAAAAAAGGTTTGGAGAGGTAATGCATAATGGAATCCAAGTACAGGGTTTGGGATTTAAAGAGCCATTTAGAATGAGCTCCCACCATTCGTACCAATTTTACACTCAAGGGAATGGTGATGTGACTTGGGTGAGGGAAGCCAATTTGAGGGCAGAGAAGAAAAGGTTTCTCTGGGGTGTGGTGAATTCTGTACTTACTCTTTTTTGCCAATTGCACCAGACAAAAAGTAAAATATAAGCAAAAAAATGATAATGAAAGATCTAGCAAATGTATGGTGGATTTGTATAGGACTCATAAAGCCATTGTAACTGGTCCAAAGAATTTTGACATTGGATCCCAGCAGTTGTCCCTATTTGTCATTGAGAATGTTATACACCTTTGGAATCAGAGGACTTCCATTCATATAGATGATTCAAGATTTCACCATAAGTATTCAACTCCAATTGAAGCGTTGTACCACCAACAAAAATTAGAAGAAACTGTGTCTAATAGAAAAATGTAATGAGTTTAGGTATGAAATACATAGGCAGAGGTAGTGATATCAACCTGGATACATGTTATTTCTGAAATATCTACCCAGTTCCTCTGCCTGGAAACAAAAGTAACAGTAAGGCTTTAGTACAAGATTCACTAAGAATCACAATAGTTAAAAAATTATCAGTTTTATGTTATTTTTAGCGGTGTTATTGAGGTAGGAACATAGGCAGAACAACTGCCTTGGCCCCCCATCATTTTTTGGGGATGGGCTGATGGATGCCCTGCCTTTTCCATTATTAATCAGATCATTTTTGTATTGTGAAATGGATCAGATTTTTTATAGGTTATTTCATTATTGATTTTATATGTTGATTGGACAAATTTTAGATTAAACTTAATTTTTTATTATTTAATATTTTATTCAATCTTTTTTTCCATGTACTTCACCTTAATACTCTGTTTTTTGCCTTATAGGCATCTTTTGTTGTTTCTATATGTTGATCGGTTGAGTTTCATATTTTATATTGTTTCGTTTTATTAACTGATAATAACTTAATGCATTATTATTCTTTTTTAGTTTGTTTTGTTATGACTTATTAAAAGTTTAAATTCTTTATTTTGAACTTGTTTAGATGATGTGATGTTAACGTATGTTTATTTTGATGCCAGGATATTATTTTGATATACGTTTCAAAAATTCAATGTTATTAAGGAATTAATCAGTTTAGACTAAATATATCAAGTCATAATTGCATTTAATAATATTAAATATAAGTAATAAAAACAATAAAAAATATTTTTACTTTTAATTGGCACCTAAACCAGGCACCCAAGGTGCCAACAACTATAACTTTAAGTTCATTTTACATGTTATTTTGGCAGTAGTAAACATTGCATAATCACATAAAATGCTGCCATTCAAGATTCTGTCATGCCATCATAAAATTTCATAATAGAAAAAAAAAAACAAAATACCTGCTTCCTTCCAGCATGAGTAAGCACACCACCATATTTAAGAACCATTAAAGCTTCTATAGGACGCTCTTCCTCGCCCCCTCCATTTTTCCTTGGAACTTTTACCCATTTCAACGGCTTAAGTTGGACTTTCCGATAAATGCCAGAGAAGTGTCCACCCTAATAATGAGTTATGACTAATGAAAATGGACATTTTAAAAGTTTCATTGATACATAACATAACAATAAAGAATGTGGGTTCATGACACACAAAGCCATCAAAAGTTTTCTAGATTGTGGTGTTATTTGCAGTCTTTTTTATTTTCTGCTAGTGGTTGAAATGCCTTTCACTACTTAATTTCCTTCTTTTAGATCTTCAATAATTTAGAGAGACCAAACAAAGATTATGCCTTTTTTTTTTTGATAATGGTCGTGCTTTTCCTATATTTGAACCCAAATTATATCAAAAATGCTATTTTTACCTTTTTTTGTCTTATAGAGTACAATCTGAAATTCTGAATAATGCATCAGTGCTGATTTTGTTAAAGAGAAAGCTTTAATGAAAGTAAAATATCATTGTCCAACATTGCCATGCATTGTCTTTTTTAAAAATGAAAATATGCTGTCATTCATAAGCAGAAAATGTCTAGTGCTTATGGTTGGAAGCATGATTCTAAATGTTAATTTTGTGTCAGACTTTGCTAAGTTGAAAAATATAGTTGAAGTAAAAATGCTGGTGCCATCTAACTTAAAACCAATTAGTTATGGGTGAAGAAGTGGTGGTTATAATTTGAGGCCCGTCCTCATTTTATATGGCTCTCATCATAATAATCTGAGATCCTTCATCTTGATCTTTGATTGATAAAATTTAAAATAATTTTAGGTTTAGTTATATAACTTCAATTTATTTCAGTTTTTAGGATTTTATGTTCTTTCAAGGAGAAGAACATGGAGGTTGTGGCTGGTGAAACTGTGGTGTAGAAGGGGTAATAGCTTGATGTAGATTGGAGGGCATCAATGGGGGGAAAGGAAAAATAAAAAAGGGGGGCAAGGCAAGGGGTGGGGGGGGGGGTTGGTGAGGTGGAAGCACCATCCAACGTGTCTATCTAATGGAAGGGCTCAAAATAAAAAGATGAGAGCCAACTTCAACACACGTGTGGATATATATATATATTCTTGAATTTTTATGAACTGTATCATCCCAATTTAATCAATCGATCAACAAGGTTCACCTCATTTGACAAGGTCAGATTCTGTGCATTTAAAGCTTGATTTTTTGTATTTCTTTTTTTTATCTCAGTAAGTTATGCAATTTCTTTTTCTTGGCATATGCATGTGAGTGGATCTTATCAATAATAAATTTATTTCATGTTATGTGTATGCTCTTGTTTTCTAATTTAGAATAGTAGGTTTTAATCATTGGACAACCATTTCAACTACACCATCTACTTGACTAAAAATCCAGTGTTTCAGTCTGTTAAGTTACTTAAGTTGTAAGGGTATATATATACCCATTTTTACTGTAGCAAAGTGTACTGTAGTGACTATTCAACATGGTATTGAGCTAGGGTTTGGTCACATGAACCCCATTGCCATCGACAGAGGCCTCCTCCCTCGCCGCAGTTCCCTCCCTCTTCACCTTGCGTCGCCGGTTTCTCCTCTCCTCTTGGTGCGAACCGGTGACCTCCCCTCTTCTCTCCTTCGATGGGACGGCATCACCTTTGCCATCGATGCTGCTCTCACCGATTCTTCTCCACAGCACCTCTCCCTAATGCGTAGATAGTCCCATCCACAACTCTCTCCTCCTGATAGTCCTGTCCGATGTTTCATCTCCTTCGGTTGTCATGGCGTTCGACAACAACAATCATGCCCGCTTGTCTGTGACGCATGGTGCGTCTCATGTCTGTAGTGACATTCTTGTTCGCAACTTTCCCAGGGTCTCCAAGAAGTTGAATGATCCTATCTCCTTTGGACCCAAAGCTTTGAGACTATTGTCATTGCACATCGTCAAGCTCATCATCTGTCTCTTTCACCTCTGGATGTTGCCGATCTCAGGTATGTCGACTGGTTTGCTGATGATGCTACTATTGTCTCATGGATGCTATCCAGCATAGAACCTAGTGTGGCTCGTAGTGTCTCCTTAATGTGCTCGACAAAGAAGATTTGGGATCATTTACGTCGGGCATATGGGTTTGAAAAGAACATCTCCAAGACTCTTCAAGTGCATGAGTAGTTGTTTCACCTTAAGTAAGGCGACAAATCTCCCTAAGACCATTACAATGTTTTTAAAGAGCTGATAGATGAGTTGAACTTGTATCAGCCTCCAACCATTGATCTCATCACTTTCAATTGCTACTGAGAAGAATTGGCGATTTATCTTGCCAGTTTAACTCCAGAGTTTGCTACACAAGTTTGGGGTCAGGTGCTAGGTGTTGACCCCATGCCCGGCCTTGATGAGACCTTTGCAAAGATCATGCGGATATCACTTTCTACCACGACTTCTGCCCCCTTTCTTGTCGATCAGTCTGCCTTGGTTGCTTTTGGTGGTTGTGGGTGAGGTCGTGGAGGGGGCAGGCGAGGAGAGAGACAACGCCCTAAATGCAATTGGTGTGGTAAGCTGGGTAATTGGTCAAAGAAGTGTTGGAACAAATATCCACATTTGAAGCCTCCTCTTGCTGCTATTAGCATGGAATCCCCTAGTAGTAGGGTTGCTACCTCATTTGGACCTACCATCACCATCTCGCAGGCGGACTACGATCGCCTCTTGCAAGGACAAGGTGCAAGTTCCACTGCCATGAGTGCCCACACCTCTTCGACTCATCCAGGTACTAGTGCTAGCACTGCCTTGATTGCCTCTATCGACGATCCTTGGATCATAGATTCGAGCGCCTCCTCCCATGTCTCAAGTACCACTTCCTTGTTTGATCGTCTATCCTCATTCATCGACATGTCCACTATCACCATAGTTGATGGTCGCTCATGTCTTGTTTCTGGTAAAGGAGAGGTTCAGGCCTCTTCTCAGATAAGATTGAATGACGTTCTTTATGTACTTGAACTTTCATTCAATTTGCTATCCATTAGTGCTATTATAGTTTAACTATTATGTTCCGTCACCTTTTATCTTTTTCATGTTACCTTATCAGGACTTGACGGGTCGGAGGATTGGTTTGGGGCGTAGACAGTGAGTTGATGCAGTGTACCTCCTGGCTTACGACGATGTAACATGGCTTGGTCGTGTGCTTGTCAAGTACTGATTCTTCAAATTTATGGCAATATCACTTGGGTCATCCATCCTGGGAGAAGCTTCATCAAGCCCTTCCTTGGGTTTCTATTTCCCATTTTGATTGTGAGTCATGTCAAAAGAAGCACCATCGTGCAACCTTTAAACATTTACGTCTTATTTCGTCAAAAACTATGTTTGATCTTATTTATTGTGATATTTGGGGACCGTCAAAGTGTTGTTGATGTACTTCAAACCTTTTTATCTGAAATAAAAAATCAATTTTCTATTTGCCCTTAAATGTTACAGACCGACAATGCTCTTGAGTTTATGCAATCTAGTTTTCAAGCTCTTTATTCATTTCAGGGCATTATCCATCAAACCACTTGCCCTCACACCTCTCAACAGAATGGGGTTGTGGAATGAAAACATTGTCACATCCTAGATATGGTCTGCACCCTCGTGATGCACATGAAAGTTCCCAAGTCTCTCTGGTCTAATGTCGTTCTTACAGCTATTTTTTTGATAAACCAGATGCCCTTCTCTCCTTTAGGCAATGATGTTCCTTTTCACCGTCTTTATCCTAATGTTGAGCTTTTTCCAATCACTCCTAGAGTTTTTGAGTGTATTGCCTTTGCTCAGGATCTCTCCCCTGGCCTCGACAAGCTCCCTTAAAGCTATTAAGTGCATGTTTGTTGGATATACTCGCACTCAGCAAGGGTATCGTCTATATCATCCTGCCACCTGCAAATACTATGTCTCCATGGATGTCACCTTTTTTGAATCTCAATCCTACTTTGACTCTGCGACTGAGTTTCCTATGCCGGTTCAAGAGTTTGTTCCTCTCCTAGGACCAATCGAGGTTGAAGGAACCCATAGTAATCATGCCATAGCTTCTGAAGAGGACATTGTACAAGACCACACGGTTTCACCCCCATTGCAGGTATATCATCGTCAACCACACCTGTCTACTTCGGCTATAGCTTCATTGCCTTCTTTTGACACTGGCCGCGAGTCCACCACCACCACCACTCCATCTCCTGACAATCTTCCTATTGCCTTACAGAACGGCACCCGTTCTTGTACCCTGCATCCATTATCTCAGGTTATTTTTTATGCTAATCTTGATCCCACCTTCCGTAACTTTGCCTTGTCTATTTCCACCGATTCTATACCCCAGGATCCTTAGGAGGCACTTCAAATTCCCCATTGGAAGGTAGCTATGGATGTTGAAATGAGCGCTCTTATTTCTCGTGGCACCTAGGATGTTGTCCCTTGTCCTAAAGGAGTGAACATAATTTCCTGTAGATGAGTTTATACCATCAAACGTAAACCTGATGGTACTATCAATAGGTATAGAGCCCGCTTGGTTGCTCGGGGTTTTTAACAAGAGTATGGTATTGATTATTCTAAGACCTTCTCTCCAATTGCTCGCCTTGACTTTATTCGTGTGATACTTTCTATAGCAATCTATCACTCTTGACAACTTGTTCAACTTGATGTCAAGAATGCCTTTTTGTATGGAGACCTTGAGGAGTAAGTGTTCATGGAGTAATCGCCAAGCTATTTTGCTCGGGGGGAGACCAAGGTGTGTCTACTTCACAAAGCTCTCTATGGTTTTAAGCAAAGTCCTAAAACGTGGTTTAAGAAACTTTGCAGTGTTATGTGGAATGACGGTTTTGATAGTTGTAGAGTTGATTACTCTATATTTGTCAAGAAGACTTCACATGGTGTGACCATTCTTGCCATGTATGTTGACGATATGCTGCTAACCGGTGATGACAGTGAAGGTATTGAAGAAACCAAAAGGTTCCTTAGAAGAAACTTTGCGACAAGGGACATGGGAACACCTAGGTATTTCCTTGGTGTAGAGTTTGCATATTCTAAAGGGAAACTATCTTTATCACAATGAAAGTATGCCTTGGATTTGTTAAAGGAGACAAGTCTTGAAGAGTGCAAGCCAGAAACTACACTGATAGAACAAAATCATACCTTATGAGATGAAGGCTCCCATCTTTTTGATAATCCAGGAAAGTATAGACAGTTAGTTGAAAACCTTATATATTTAACCGTCACAAGACCGAATATCTCATATGCAGTAAATTTACTTAGTCAATTCATGCATGCTCCTAAGGAGTTCCATTGGCTTGGAGCGCTAAGGGTAGTGGCTTATATCAAGAATGCTCCTGGAAAAGGGCTTTTGTACAAGAAGCATGGACACTTGAGAGTAGAGAGCTTCTCTGATGCTGGCTATGCTGAAGACAAAGTTGATAGAAAGTCAACTTTAGCTATTACACCTTCCTTGGAGGAAATTTGGTTACTTGGCATAGCAAGAAACAGAATGTGATCTCTAAATCTAGTGTTGAGGCTGAATATAGGGCAATGTCTCAAACCACTTCAGAAATGATTTAACTCAAGGCTCTACTACAAGAACTTGAGGTCAAGGTGAATCTACCTATGCTCATACATTGTGACAACCAAACTGCTATATATATTGCAAGTAATTCGACCTTTCATGAAAGAACAAAACATGTTGAGGTGGATTGTCATTTCATCAGGGACAACGTCACAAAAAGGGTGATCTCGACACCCTTCACACGGTTTGAAGACCAAGTAGCTGATATATTTACCAAAGGTCTAGGTGTGAATATTTTCGGAAATCTTTGTAACAAATTGGGCATATTTGATATATATGCTCTAGCTTGATGGGGAGTGTTAAGTTACTTAAATTGTAAGAGTATATATATACCCATTTTTACTATAGCAAAGTGTACTATAGTGACTATTCAACACAGTCCATATTATGTCTGAAAGGCCTAGACGCAAACTAGTATTGTTTTTTACTCTACAGAACAGTTGCATTAAAGTGAATAGAAAATAGTAATGCAATTCTGTATCACTGAGAGCAAATCATGAGTTTGCAGCAAGCAATGAGTACCTCCTCAAGGACAGCTTTCACTTGCCGGAGCTTTTCAGCATGCTCACTGTCATCAGCATCACTATCACTTTCTTGGCCAGTCCTAAGCCATTAACAAGCCTAAATCTTAAACTCTCTCAAATGTTATTGGACATTTTCAAATATAATCAGGAATTCAACATTTTTTTGAAAGAAATAAAGATAAGCACACTTGAGTAACATGCTTGAACAGATGTTTTGAAATTTTACAACACAGGAACAGTGTGAACAAATTCAAACTGCTGAAAGGTTAAACATAACACTTGTTCATTTATGAATAAAAAATTACAGAGAATGCATTGTAACCATACTTTTTGCGAGGGACTAGTAATCTTGTCGCATCCAATAAATCTTGCAGCTGAACAGCACTTTTAAGTTTTGTCTGCAAGAGTAGAAGTACTTTGTTCATGCAAAATGAATGAAAAATTGGTTTATTGTACTATTTTACCCAACATGAAACTTCAAGAAATTAAAAAGTACCTCAGCCCTTGGACGCCTTCCATTATACTTCATCATCAAGTTCAACAGTTTTTCCTCAGTGACCTTCAACTTTACTTTCTGTTTAGGTGTTCGATCACCACTAAGAAGTACAGAGTCAGAAACATGATATCCTGATGTATATTTTGGCAAAAGCTTGGAGTATGAACACTTACTGACGAATAACAGCAATAACACAACGAAGTTCCTCTGACTGCCCAAATATTCCAGTGAGTCCACTTCCTTGCCGTGTTAGACCTTCAGAAGGTTGAACTGGCTCGTTAACTTTCCATGGAAGAGTTGGAGGAATTGCTGATGAAAGATGAGGAGCTTTAGCATCAATAAACATTTTTCTCAATACACAGGCTGCATCATCATAGTACCTGCAATTAATTTAACATGCAAAGATGAAATATTGATGCAAAAAAAGAAGACAGAGAAGCGTATAAAAATGAATCCATCTGAAATGGAAGAATAAAATGTGCAATTACTTGTAGGAGTTTTTCACAAAGCTCCATCCATTCACGTCACAAACGTATGATCTTCCTTCACATCTTAAAAGGTCAAATCCACAAACCTGATATGCAGAATGAAGCAAAAAACTATTATAATATTCTACATAACATTAAATCCAACTTGTCTGCTAAACTTAATTTAGCATCAATCTTGTTATATATCAAATGAAGATCATCATTGTAAAAATTAAAGAAAATAACATTTTAAACAGCATTTAAAGTTTTGCCATCCCAAGCCATTTCTTTTTCTAAAAAATGTTTTGAAAAATGCCATTTTCATTTAAATGACCGTTTTTCTAAGAAAAAATGGTCTTTCCCCCTTTCAGGACTTATAAATGGCCTTTTTTTAGATTTCATCTTTTGAGTTGTTTTCATTGATATAATTTCACCATTTTGATACTCAGATTGTTGTTTAGAAGTTATGGTTTACTTTTCATATATTTATTTATGTTTAAGTATTTATTCTTCAGTGACAATTACAAATGATAAAAATAGATTTTTCAAATTGTATATGTAATTGAATTATAATTTATTTTATTCAATTATTTGAATTATATATTTGTAAATAAATCTATATTTTTTTATTTTTTTATTATTTATCATATTTTAGTATTTTTTCAAAAATACCGATTAAACCCTCAGTCAAAAAATACCTATACTGTTGATTAACATATTTTTGTGCATTTTTATTGATATAACTTACATGATTATGATGTTTCACGAATGATAGTTTTATATTTTTAATAAGAATTACAGATTAATGACGTTTAAAAGGACTTAAATGTATAAGTGCACTCAAAGAGCAACATTCTAGAGAAAGCATCTACAATTCATATTTGTACTAATTGTGGAATGCCTTTGTTGTGTGAAGATTGGAACTTAATTGTGGAACTTTTATGTTATTTACATTTTCTTTTTTTTTAATATTTTGTATTTGTGATATTAGTAGGAATTGTAGGGTTTAGGGTGCAATATTTGCAGCCCTTATAATGGAGGATTAGGCCAAACCCTATGACCCATCTCCGTTTCTCTATTTTGGCATGTGAAAATTTGACTTTGTTTCTCCTTCGGGGGCTCTCCCAGTAGGTGACAACTAAAAGAGTAAGTTGCATTGGTGATCCATGGACAAGGCTAGGAGATCAGATGGCAACCTCGACCCAACCCTCATCACCCCACTACATGAGTTACATCTGGAAAGAAGGTCGTGTGGAAACGAGAAGGCATGGAGATAGTGCAAACTCATCTGACGTTAAAGATGTAGAAGCTGGTGTTTGAGTGGATACATGAGCAACCATTCGTGACATCTACGTTTGAGCTCTTTGCATGACATGTTACACCTGACAAGGGAGTTGTAGTTGAAGACTTTAGAATAGGAGGCCACCAGCACAAGGTCCATCCCATTAGAGAAATGAAGAGGTGTGGTGATCATATGTTATAGTCTATTTAGGAATTTTTATTATTTTGTGAACTTTTATATCAAACCCTCCTTATCATCATTTGGGTTTTGTTTACGTCCGCTTGAGTTTTGTTTGTGTTGGTCTATTTGTCTTGTTTGGTTGTGTTTTGTGTTTTTGTGTTTGTGTATTGAAGACAACTATATATGGATGAATGGTATATCATATTCTATTCAAATGCACATTGTGTGATTGGTATTTTCAATTGCATTTCAGCCCGGCCTATCTTTAGTTAATTGCTTCGTTTTTGCTTGTGCTCCTAATCACCCCAAAATTCTTTTGGTGTTCCCCAAATCCCTAAAGAATACAGCCCGTACTTGTTGGTATACTACTTCTGACATTGTGCACTTGCGGTTACACATTTAAAACACATACAACTGTTAATACAAATTTAGTGTCGCATGATAGGCTAAAACTATATAAAAATGATGCACCCTAGCAATGCTACCATATGTCCTTTCCTTTTGTCCTTGTGCATAGATGGAATCAGTTGGAAATTCTCAAATAAAAAAATGAAAAAAGATACTGTACATTTCATTGACAAAAAAAATTGTATATTTGCAGAGCATAAGGCATAAAAAACAAAAGTTGAGTAATTGTAAAGAATACACAAAAAATATGATTGGAATGAAAATTATACCGCTTGTCTGAAAGCAATACAAACATCTCTAGCCATTTGCTTTTCAGTGGGAGTTAATAGTACTGGATATCTCACCTGAAAGCAGCATAAAAATTACAAACTGCATCATGGGATAAATAAATGTCCTTTATATCTACATTTGAAAAATTCAAAAAAAAATCGTTCTATTGTTTTCAAGGTATCATCTGGAGCATACTAATTTATCCATCAACTATAAAAAAGGGAAACCTAGTGCACAAAACCCTCAACAATCTGTGGAATAGGGGAGATCTCTTCATATGTGGTCTTATTTTAATGAGTGGAGAGGTTATTTTCAAGAATTTGAACCTATGGTCTCTAGGCTGAAATGAAGCAGTCTTAATGTAGCACACTTGGACCAATGTTGTCCAATATATTCATCAACTGTTAAAATCCTAATATACATAGGTATGCGAATAACTGGCAAACCTTTTTCAATGCCAAGGACATACCAAGCCTAACCTTTATTATTATTATTATTATTCAAGAAGAGAGGGACAAGAGGGAGCATACCCCACCAAGCACAGTTGTAATTTGATAGTTACAGCTGGAATAAAAATTAAGATAAATCTAAAAAATTTTACTTCAGAATCATCCAACAATTGCAACATAAAGATCACACTGAATACAACACACATATTAGAGTTAGCGAAATCATGAAAGAATATAGTGCGCATTAAACTATAAAGCTAACCTAGGATCTCTTTAGGAAAATGCTCTCAATCTTTTTCTTTTGATATCCTAATAAACAAACCCTTTGGGAGATCTTGTAATATTTTTTGTGGTATGGGCATCTTCTATCTTGCCTATTCAGTTAGGCTGAAATCAAATTGAGAAAAAAGTGTTTGTTGAATAGATTCCTTTCCCGTTATATGAGTTTGAAATAGTTTTATTGAATTGACAGTGGTTCTATAATTTGTACGGTTGTTGAGGCAAGCACCCCAAGGTGCTTAGGCATTTTTTGGACAACACTTAGGGACACTAACCCCCTTTAGGAATTAAGTAGATCTTTGTTGGATACTGAATTAAGTCGGGGTAGTTGGTTGGTGACCAATGAATCCTACTCTACTATGTGGCATGTAGAAGACAATTTAGCATCCATACAATTGGCTAGCAACCATGTTAAGGGTGTACTATATAGAATGATAGTAGGCTAACCATCATAATGGCGTTGACCCACTTCTGCTTGGCTATTCAACCCTACTAGTTTGTTCCTTCAACAAAGGTGACTAGGAGTTCCTTGTGTGAATTGGGAGACTTGACGAGTATGTCAATTGCTCTAGTCAAGCTGCCTACATTGCTAAGATAGAGGTGAGGGGCACGTCCATAACCTACGTGATTTAAACAATCAATCAAGTGGAGACCACCCAACAGGCTAGGTTGTTTTTGGCCTATGTGGGAAGCTAGTTTGGCTGGCTGCTCTACAAGGGTGGTCCATTTGATTTCTCCACATCAAAAGTCTTAATTCACTTGCCGAACATTAAGGAGGGGAGCAAAGTATGAAAAAGTAGATTGATGGTGGTAGTAGTAATGATGATCTTGTCTTTTTTCTAAAAGCAACCATGTGTGTCTACATTTGGCGTAATTACTTCATAGGCACATTTGTCATAGAAGAGACTTTGTATCCTACACTAGCCCTTCCACAAAAAGGTGAGCACAAGTGAGGGCCATTTATATTTGGCATTCATTCTCAACATATCAAAGCATCCTTGAGTCTTCCCTCTATCGACCAGGCTGAATGGTCTGAACAGGCTAACCAAACCTTCCAATCTATTTGTCAATTGTCATTATATCAACTACGAAATACAGAAGACAAGCAAAGGAAGCAACCCTTCCTTTAGTAGTAAAAACAGCATCCTTTACCTCCTTGGGTTGGACAAAAGTGTGGTAAAGAGCCAACTAATGGACATGCCCTCATATAACACAACCAACTTGTTTGAGTAGGGTTTGTAAGGATTAATTGAGGAGGGCGATGAGGAGACTAAGGACCAAAGGTTGAGTGGTGGGTCTAGAGCAACAAGTGGTTGCTAGATAGAGGTGGAAATCATGAGGGAGTTGGTCATGGTGGAGGCCTCCATCTAGCTAGGAAAAGGAAAGCCTAAACTTGTTGGATTAGTTTGACCAATCATCGTGCTCGATCAAGCAAGCCAACCTTAATTGGGTGTGCAAGCAATACCACATACCCTAAGATTGGTTCCACCACCGTAGACTAACCAAAGGGGAGGTGGTGAGTGTATGTGCGCTTGAGAACTTCACAATGCTTGATTTCCTACACCCTAGGGGCTACAAAACACCAAATCCATGGTGTTCAAACTGGATACCCTGCATTCACCCACCAAGTTGAATAACAACCATTAGTTAGTAGGGACAATCCCCAAGGTTTCCACAAGATGGTTGGGCATCCTAGGCCCCCACAGCAAAAAATTTAGTTCACAATTTTTAGAGGTTTGTGGTGCCTCTGTTGTTGGCCTTGCCAAACTAAATGGACACCTCCATTTGGGAGGACTTCAATTGAGGCAAGGCCTTAAGGGCCAACTAGGACAAGGTTCACACTTAGAGAGAAGTTGGTGAAGGCCAATTGAGAGTTGGAGGCCATCCATGTAGAGTACAAATGGTTCAAGGCCCTTTATTCCAAAGCAAATGACAGGGTGGATGGGGCCAAGAGTTGACTTAATGCCTAGGAAGAGTATAGTTAATAGAAGGTTTCCCTAGTAAACAAGGCGATCAACAAGATCGTAAAGGGAGAGGAGTTCAAGTTGAATATTGTTGTGATGTTAAGGGCATTTTTGTCTTTTTATTTTTATTTTTATTTTTATTTTTGGGTGCATTTCTCTTTATACACTCTTGTAACCCTTAGGTGAATGCAAAATCTTTCTTCCCTATTGTAACTAATATGAATGTCTCCTTCAACATAAGGTTTCAAACCATTCATACCCACATAATAATTTCCTGGTTGAAGTTTGGCCTTAGCTTCCTGGATTGACACATGGTAATTATGTTGCCCAACAAAAAGTTGTGCAACGAGCAGGTAGAGGTGGCAATCACCTTTACATTCTTGGAAGATGATGAGGATATGGTGATGGGAGCAAGTGTTAGATAATCACCCAATCAAGAGAAAGTAGGGATAATGCCAAAGCCTAGTCTTCACTTCTTCCTTCTCCTTTTATTGTTGTTGCTTTGTACCTAGATGATTGGTCTTTTTGATTTAATGAAGAACATGTTTCAAACATACAATATGTATGCATATTTGGTTGTCTTTTCTCTCTTTCTCTATAGACTTACATAAATTTCCAAAGTGGGGTAGGCCATTGATGTATTTGCCTAGCCAAGCTAATAGGGCTGAATGCTCTCCTCTTGGTTTCTACAAGTGAAAGAGGGCTAGAACATAAGGTAGTTTTAAGCAAAAGTCCTTTTTGTTGGAGAGTTCATTTCTTACTTGGCCAACCCCACCCATGTGTTCTCCCACGTTCGAATGGAATTTCCCTTTGGTAGAATGTGCCTCCCTAACAATAGGGACATAGTCAAAGGAGGTGACTCTTTCAAGATGCTTTCTTCCATGGGAAAGCTAAAACTCCCTCAATCAACCAGGGCTAGTTGCTCACTCTTTTAGTTTTCTGACATCCTCCAGCTGTTTGATCTACTCAAACATCTTCAACATCTTACTTTCTCTCCCCCAATCATAATATCGACAATGTTGGTAATTTGGGTTGCATAAGAATGTGAGGCATACAATTTGCTTAATTGAATAAGTAGTGTTCCTATAGATGGTGCCAATTGATTTGCCTCCTATTGAGTTAGATCAACTAGTTAGCTTGACATGTTTTGGCTGGTTGATGGATTCAACCTACAAAACAGACAGGACCAACCAAGTTGTGGTTGATTAGGTCTCCTCTAATGCTTAACTTAACTAAGTGTATTAAAAGTAGATAGATTAGGTTTAAGGTTAGACAAGCATATCATAATGCTTAAGGTATACTTGAGGGCAGTGAGTGGAGGTAGTTGGCAACTAGTAAATCCAGCTCTATCACATGGTTTAACAGTGGCAGACATGTATGAGACAAGTTAGCATCCACACAACAACCACATCAACTGTATCGTACAAATCAACTCCACTCACTTGATGTAATAGGGTTGACCCACTTGTTAGGTTTTCTTAGCTTGTTTACTCTTGCCAATTCATCCTGTTAAGGATGACTGGGAGCTCATTACACAACCAAGACAAGTGGGATGATCACTTTGTCCATGTTGCCCACACTACTTAAATGGAGGTGAGTGGCATGCACATGACTAGTGTAATTCAGGTGGTTGGTTGACATGGATGCTACTTGATAGACTGGGCCGTTCTTGGCCTATGTGGGGAGTTGTTTGGTCAACTGCCCATATAAGGGCGGTCTAACTGACTGCCCTACATCAGATTAGAATAGGAATCCAACACTATCTAAGGTACTTTTTAGTGCCATATTTTTTATTTTAGTATCATTTAGACTTTAAACCTCTTATTTTATAATTGCGTATTGGCTGTTATTACAAGTTATTGTGTGTAGGAAGTTTCTCTATTTTAGAGAGAATTTTTTGTTTCTTTGACATTTTTAGATATACAAAAATACTTTTCCTTGTTTAGTAAGATAAATTTTAAGAAAAAAACATTAAAAAGAAACCTAACTATATTCCATAAGATACATACATATGCCAAAAGAAATGGTTTACATTTTACAATATAAGTTTGTAATATTAAATGTAGATAAAATCATGTCAACTAGGAGATTTCCATTTTATTTCAAAGAATTTCATAGATATATCTTTTTTCAATATTTCATAGAGATCAAGAATATTGTTTGGTTACTATAGTGAACATTACAATTTTCTTCAGGGAAAAGCTAGGCAAAGATATAAACACATGTTTATATATGAAACATGTGTTTTGTATTGAAATTGCTCACTTCTTTTCCATCAGGATTTCTCATAACAACACCATCAACAACTGGTGATTTCCGTGCCTCAGCATGAGCATATGCTGTACCCACTGTGTAAACCTACAAGTTTCAAAACCTTATAAATGAAAACAAATATAACCCCCATAATGTGCCATGTGATAATGAAAGAAAAGAATAATATATTCAAAGTAAGCATTAGTCATTTCTTGTTCAGAAAAATTATAAATTGTATAAATATCATATGGACAATCAAGAAATGGATATCCTTGGAAAATTAGTTTCAAAAAAATGGGTGAATGAAAATGAAATCTAGTCCATTGAACAAAATAAGTTATACCTTATTTTTCTTTTTTTTTTGTTTAATTTCATGATTACTTACAAGCATAAAAACTGTACAATTCAATGTATGTAATATTTTTTGCTATAATTGTTTTAAAAAATAAATTTAATTGATTTTAAAAATCCATTATAATTTATTTTATCTTATCTTGAAGTTTCAAGTCAAAAATTTCTATTTTCAAGTCAAAATTTGATTTTAAACAACATCCATCTCCACTGAAATTTCCACTGCTGTTTGATACATCTCCTTTTCCATAGGATTGGTACTTGATAAGATACTAATATTGAATACCTTACTCTAAACAATGTAAAACTAAATCTTGGGATATTAAAGTTATTTCATGTATAATAAATATGGATAGGTAGCAAATTAAAGATGATGATCTCTGATGTATGATCTTCCTCTATATGCTTGTTGTCAATTTGGTTGTTGAATTCCCGTTTCTTACTTTTCCTTTATAGCTTACTTCTTGTTCTTTAATAATTTGAAACTCATATGATTTGATATTTGGGTTTCAAGATATGATTTTCTTGAAGTTGGAATGAACAACTGTTTTTTGGTTAGATTTGTGGGCATGCATGTTCTTATTTTGAATATTGGTTCTTGAGCCGACCTTTGAAGTTTTGTTCTTGCATTTTTCTCTGAAAGTGCACTTCATATACTTTAGTTTGGGACTTTACTTTTTCTGATTTGATGTATGGATTTCCAAATATGGATTTTTAAAGTCAGAATAAACCCACAACTTCATGTTTTGGCTTTTGAGCATGCAAGCCCTTTCTTACACTGTTAATCTAGCCTTTGGATTTTAGTACTCATATTTTTCCTTGGAAGCTCATTTTATGTTTTTTAATCTAAAACCTTATTTACTCTGTTTTTTTTATTTACTCTGTTTTGGGCTGTGCATTAAAAGATACAGATTTTTTAATGTTGAAATGCTTTTGCGAGCACACACACACTTTTTTCTATATTAATCTATTCTTAATTTAATCTATGTGTATTTCCAACTTCATATTTTTCCCAAAAAGTATACTTCCTAAATTTCAATTGGATATCTTATTTGCAATGTTTCGACTTATGGATTTAATGATATGATTTCTTTTCAAGTCGATTTGAACTTGTTGAGTTTTGATCTAATTCTTGTGCATGCATGCATGATCATTCCCTAGCAATCTACTCTTGATCCATCCATTAGATTTCCATCTTCAGCTTATAGATTTAAAGTTATGGATATTTCTAGTTGATAAGAATTTACGGTTTTTTTATTTGATTTACATGTATACATGATCCTTTCATATGTATCCACTTTCAATCCAACAGCCACGTCTTATCTCTATTATTTTTGTTTGTTAGCATGCTTCTTATGATTTGATCTGAAATCTTGTTTGCAATTTTTCTACTAATAAATTTTAAAATATGAATTCTTAAAATTGGGGTAAAATTACCATTCTCTGTTTGATATCTGAGCATGTATGATTTTTTCCTTTACATACCTGCAGTTAGTCCGACCAAAAGATCTGTTTTCACATTTTTCCTTAAAAGCGTACTACTTTCCTTTTGACCTGGTGCTTTGTTTGCCCTAATTCGACTTATGGATTGAAAGACTTGAATTTTTCAACTTAACATGTTCTCACCATTTTCTGCTTAGCCTATGAACATGCATGATCTTTTAAATATATTTGCTAATAATCAGGTCAATAGATCTTCATTCTTCCATTTTTCCTTATTAGTATGATTCATGTACTTTAACCTGAAATTTTATTTTCCTCAATCTGGCTTATGGATCTGAAGATTTTAAAGTTGGCACTAGTGTACTATTTTTCTATTTTGAATTGTATGTCTGGTCTATTCATATATTTACTAATAATCCAACTATTGCATTTTCATTTTGTTATTTTTCATTGATAACTTGCTATGTACTCTTTAATTTGACACCTTATTTGCACCAATCTGATTTGTGGATTTAAAGATTTGGATTTTTGAAGTTTGGATAGCTTGTAGTTCTATGGCTTGATTTGTGTAATCGCTCTTTTTTTTCTCATCTTTTTTTTTCACTTTTTTTTTCATTTTGGCATTTGTGTCCAGTGTGCTGCATTGTATGAGACATTTTTACTATAAAATGATAATCTTGGCTTTCTTGTCATGTATACATGAATTTTAGACATGTTATCCTTTTGTATGTAAATGATGCTTGTAATAGTTATATTGTGAGATATACTACATCCATACATCTATCATACTAAAACCATAAGAAAAATGCATACATTCACATCCATGTTTACATTTTATTTGCATAATCATGAAGAAACTTATCATGTAAAAATAAATCTATCATTGTTAATTAAGATTTAATCAATATTTTAGTGCAATTTAGCAAATCATACCTTTCATTAGAAGAGGAATAATTTTTGCATATAGTATTTCCCCTTCCATCTTCTAATCCTCCCCACTTCCATCCTTTCTCTTTATCTCTTCTGTTCATCTTAGGGTTTCAATAAGCCCACCCATCCTTTCTTCCAAAGAAGACTAAAATGTTTCGCTACTTTTCATCTTCACTTATTTAGGAATACATATTGAAGAGGCAAACGGCCTTTTCACGTATAGGGTAGGAATGTAGGATAACATGCATACACACTATCCTTTATTCTCTCCTTTTCTTCCTAATCCTCTTCTCTATTCTCACTTATATTAGTAGTCTAGTGATAACTATGATTAAATCATTAAGAAAAATAATTTATAACAATAAATCTCTTGGACTGCTTGGGGAATTTTATAATCAGTCCCTATCTTCTCTTCCCCAAGTTAATTAAACAAATTAAAAGCCACAATAACTCAATCATCTATAATAACATTGTATTTGCAGGCATCATCTATTCTGCATCTCAGGCAGCACATCCTACACTTACATCTTGTACTTGTTAATTAATTTGAATAATTTCAATCCCACCATGGTTAAGACACGTGGGCATTTATAATTTCTCCCATCACACCTACACATGAAAGTTGAAATCATGAGACACTTATTCCATCTCCTCTAACCTCCTCAGGTCCTCCTCTTCTTATCTATTCATTTCTTCCGTATGAGCTACATGGGCCCATTTTCATCACCTCTTCTACTTTTACACTTAGGTTCATATTCTTTGCACCTATTTGACAAGCATACCCTTAGACACCTAGGACTCACCTGCCTAATCAAGATAACATGAGAGGTCAAGTAATTCAGATGTATTGGGTGTTTAACACTTTTCACATGTGTACCTGAAGTGTTTGCCAGAATTTATAGCTCAACGGAATAATAATAATAATAATTTATTATCTAACATAATAATAATTTATGTACTTTATCATGCACTTTTTGTAAATTAATGAAAATAGCATATGACGGCCACTTTTGTTAATTCTAAACTTTTTAATTAGTTGATTAAGTAAATAGCTTTGTTGATCTATTTGACCTAAATCCAAAATAGAAATCAACCATGAAACAGAAATCAAACATTAAATGCATAAATAAATGAATGTGACAACCTTCACATCAGTTCCTCCTGTTGGCATGAACTCCTCATATATGTAAGAGCCTTCACGCCTCACTCTTCTAACCTCTGGATGAAATTCACTGGATCTATTACCTACCTGTAAATGACATTGGAGAGGAAATAAAAGCAAACTTTTCCATAGTGCTCATAATTTTCTTTCAAATGTCATATAATGGTGCACAATAAATGATACGCTAATACACAATCCTAGTTTCAGCCTTAAGGAGCATACAAAAGATTATGACATATTACCTATTAAACGACATGCATGAAGTACTAATGATTTTCGAGGGTATCCAAATCAAAATTAGCCTAAGGTTTAACTTTAGATGAGACTATTCATGTCAGGTCGGGCTGTGCCTAGCCTTTCGACTGGTGGCCCATTCGGACTTGTGCCATGTCATGCTGGGCCAAGTTTGACATGGTTTAATTTTTAATTATTTTTTATTTTATTAAAAATTAATATAACATTAATATAATTTTTAAATACTAAAAGATAACTAAAGATGAGATTTGAACCCACAACCATACATCATTTATTAAGAAACTCAAACCACTAAGTTATATGCAATACATATAACTTAAAGAAATATATATTAAAATAAATAAATAAAATTATAAAATTATAAAATTATTTTCGTGTCGTACCTTACCGAGCCATGTGCCTTGACATGAAAATCCCAAGGATCGGTCCAAACACAGTCCATGATACGATTTGACCATGTTGGACCGTGTCAACTTAGTTGAATATGGTCCAATTAACATGTCTACATGTAGGGAAAAGGCAAGCATCCACACAAAGAAAGCAATACAATCACAAAATCAATGACTGAATACTAATTACTTACAAAAAAGCTAAAATTTAGGAAAACCAATCAGAATATCAAATTTCACTGTTATTCTTTTTGTTGGGCAGCATATTTTGTTGTTAGTTGTCACTGGAATGATATCTCAGTGTCTCATGATGACCTCTCATGAATAATTTGTTCTTTTGTCATTTCATGATGTGGAATTCAAATAGGAAAACTAACAAATAGTAGATGCACAATTAAGTAGGTAAAATATTAACGTTGATATTTTGGAATATGGAATTGTTGAAGTCGAGCTCTGCCTGTGGAGGATTATGTAAAAACTTATCAACGTGTACAAGAGGGTTAACTTGTATGATGATCTAATGTAAAAACTTATCATCTAATCCCCCCTTTATAATCAATTCAAGGATTGAATAAAGGAGGGTTAAAATTATGCAGACAGAAAATGTAAAAACCTATCAACTATTTATAAACATAGATCTTAAAAATAATTTGTTGGAACCTAATCCCTTTACCAATGTGTTGTGTCAAACCTCGGGTGGAATGAAAAGAAAATAAAAAGTGTTGCATACTCCGATACTCTAAGGCAGGGTTGTGCCTGGCAGAAAAACTGGAAACGAAAATTTTAGAAAGGAACATTTGACTTTCCTGGCATTTATGCCATCCAGAAATTCAAGAAAGAAGATTAAAATTTTCTGAAGTATATATAATTGGATTTTCCAACCTTTTTTACTTCTTTCAAAGAAATTCCAGAAAATCTACGTAGAATACTATTTCACTTTTTTCCTTACTCCAATAACACAATTATTCAATTACAAATTAAAAAATTGATTTAGTGAGTTCTAATGCAATAGTATAAATATGCTTTTATTTGACATTATTAAAAACCTAACAGCATTATAATACGAATGAATTCATTTGTGCAAAAATAGTCACCTGTTTTGGTAAATATATTATTATTAAGAACTTACCCTACAAGATGTTTAAATGAGAAGTAATAATATAGTGCTTTATATCTTCAATAATAAGAGGTCTTTCCAATAATTAATGTGCGGAAGTAATATTGATTATTATCAAGTGATCAATATTTTAAAATTAATCAATATTAAAGTAATCAATATCTCAAAATTGAAATCACTTGTATTAAAAAATTGATAAATTTGTATTGCTCAATTTCTATTTATTTTTTGATTAATTCCTTCAAATAAAAAATTTCCTTACTTTCTGTGATATACACAAATAACCTTAAAATTTTCTAAGTTTCATAATTTTCCATTTCTATTTTCAATTAGATTTTCTGAATTTTCCTTTCCCATATTTGTGTTGTACACAAACAAACCTTTTTTTTTACACAAACAAACCTTAAGTATAACTTTCTTAAGCTAGGGACTTTGCATTAGCACTCGTATGTAAATGAAAATAAACAAGGATTCTTACACCTTAATGGACAGGAGTGAGTAAAAATGTTAGTCTACAATGCCAAAATTAAGTTAACAACTTAGAGTATAGAAACCTTGACTAATAAGAGTATGAAATTAATGGATATAATGATAAGAAAAAAAACTAACATATTATAATTGCAAGAAACTAAATGGGTTGAAGAAAAATATAAGTTAATTAAGGATAATGATTTTAAATTGCGATATATAGGAAAAGATAAGCATAAGAATAGAGTTGAAATAATAGTAATAGAAGTTTAAAAAATAGAGATGCTGAGGTAACAAGGAATAGGATAGAAAATAGAATTATAATAATTAAGCTTATCATAGTAAATGAAATAGTTAATATAATTGGAAGCTATTAAATAGAAATTTCAATAAGATTTGAATAGTTCATGCATTACCTACTAATGAAAATTCTTTATTACAAGGAGTCTGAATGGTCATATAGGAGAACAAAATATTGGATATGAAAGAAACCATGAAGAATTTGATTTTGGTGATAAAAATGGAGAAAGAAATTTGATTTTAGTCTATAGCATAACTTGCAGTATTTTAGTAGCTAATACTTATTTTGGGAAAAAATATGAGCATTTAAATACAATTAAAAGTGGTTCAAATGCTACTCAAATATTTTTATTAAAAAATATAACTATAACTACAATTTTGTTTACAATTAAAAATATAATCTAAATTCTATTAAACCATAGCTATAGGATTATATTCAATTGTAACTTGGATTTTATAGAAATGTAACCTGAATTTTAAATTATTTGTATGATGAGTTTTTTTCAATCATTTATATATAATTTAAGGTTTTTCTCATACATGTAACTACTATATTCCTATTTAATTGATATTTTGTGGATCATAATTACCTAAAAAATTTATCTATGTGTTTTTATTTGTTTATCATAATTTGTTTTATCTTTTCTCAGATTTTAAGCTGAAATTTGAATTTTTTTGATTGTTTTCACAAAACTATTGTGTTTCAATACAATTCCTTTTTCCTAATGACCGATTCTCAATATGATACCTAGATTTAAAACCTTGGTTATACTAATTGAAAATAAAATAATAGAAAATTAACTAAAGTGATTTGATTATATTATATTTTTAGAATGCTAAAGAGATTAGTTAGACAAATAAAATTAATTAGTACAGAAGAAACTAAAAGAAATAGTGGAACACCTGAAATTACTTGAATAGAATTATGATAAAAGATTTATATTTATGTAATTTAACAGAATATTTGACCATACATAGAAATACATAGAAGAAAAGATTCATGTGACCAACCCCACATAATTCCAAAGCACTTTCATGCACGAATTGATGCCACACATTTTGTGAGGCAAGTTCATATTTTAACTTAAGAAATAAAAGTTTTAATTTTATAAAAAAACCCAGCAACAGGTATCTTACTTTACGAAACAATTCCTTCATACCACCACCAGCAGAACTAGGATAGTATATCATTATGCTGTGATTATCACCTGCAACAATGAAATATGCATATTGGTTTGAATCCTCCATAATGACAAAATTACCAGTGTAAGAGGTGGAATTTCTAAACTAAGTGGGTTAATATGTTCAGCATTAAGGATAGAATTTTCAAAACTAGGACTGTGATGAGACAGTAATCAAATCTGATCAGAGATTTATGCATGCATTAGTGTCAGATTATTCATATTAGGGAGCTATCAGCTACACATTTACCCTAGGGTTTTCCTAATTGACATACACAGATGTATGCAGATGTACACACCATTATTCCACAACTTATCCTAGGGTTATCAGATATCCTTTTATCCTAGTGTTTCTTAATCCACTACACATATGCACTCATCCACTAATTAGTGAATAACACACACCATTATTACACTCTAATGTCAGAGGCTTAATTTTGAATCTAGTAGAATTTTTAATGTTTTTCTTGGGGAAACAATAGATGCAATAGAGTAGTGGAACTTGGATTTTGCATTTTTAACATTAAGTCTACATCATTCCTTAGCTGCATACTTTGTTTGAAAGGTTTGTTAGCTGCATTCATTCTTTGTATGAGATCGAAGTATCCAAAATAATTAACCCCAAATTCAGTGAAGATTAACAATACACATAAGGTGTAAGCAATGGAACTAGTACAGCAGATATATTGAATATTATACCCAGGAATGGAGACACAGCCAGCATATTGATTTATATAATATTCAATGTGGGGTTGATTATTCAATATGATGACTGTCTGCAATATTCTGGCTCATCATATTGAATATTATATATTATAACGAGACAGAGCCAGCATATTGCTTCAGCACCAAAAACAAATTTTGGATATGGATGACAGTCATCTTTAATGATAGAAGACTTACTTCTATTTATAATGCAAAAAATGAGTATAATGATCTTCCTAGATTTATGCAGAGATTACTTCCTAACATATTACAGCTAGAGTAGAAATACTCCATAGATGACCAACCTATCAAAACAACAGTCAATTTATTCATCATGTGTAAGAGGAAAGACTCACCATCAACAGGTTTTTCAACAAAAGGCTTCCAAAAACGATTCCCATGGACTTCAACAAAATCCTCTTGCTCAAAAAAATGATCCAACTCTTGGAAAGGAAATTCTCTATTCACCAGGGCATAATTTGGAACAGGTATTCCACAGATCTCAAGGCACTTGTATGTATGGACAACAAAATGCACATCAGATATTAAATGATCAAGAAAATATTATCAATGGTGCAATATCAAAACTACATGGAAGCACTAAAATTTACTTTGACAAAAAAAAGTTGAGATTAGTATGTTGTTAGTGCATGCCTTACATATACCTATACCACTATTTTTTTGCGAAATACTACAAGTTTGTACTCAGTCATTTGACACTCAGCAATCAGAAACAAAAGAGAAATTTCTTAATTTTTTAAAGTTGTTAAACTCTGCAAGGAAATGTGAAACAATTAATGTAGGTGAAACTAAAAGATGCACAGAAGATTAAAAATTACTTGGTTAAAATAGTGAAAAAAATTTAAAAGTTTATAATTCAACAAAATATTTAGTCATGGAAAAAAAAAATTAAGACAAAAATATATGCAACCAACCCCACAAAGACAACTTGTCAAGATGCCAAAGCACCATTTTTTAATAAGGTATCTGTACATTTAAAAATAGACATGTATTAATGTATATTACGTATATGTACTTAAACTATGATGATAATGTAAAATGTGTCAAATATATGTATAATACTACATAATCAGTTGTTTCTAAAATTTATGTAAACAACAAAAACAAGTCATGATGCATAGAATTTGTCAATAAAGTGCATGAAGAAAATCATATTAACATTGTAAAACATTTTAATGTATGCTTAATACTGTAAGATCAGATGTTTATTGTTATATACAATGTAATATTTAGTTAAAATATGAAGAATAAGTCATGGTTTATGGATTTAGCTAACAAAATGCATAATAATAATTATATCAATATTGTAGAACACGCTAAATATAAGCATAATACAATAAAAACAGATGTTGATTGTTATATAACATGCAATATCATGAAAAATAAAAGGAATGTGTTATGACACACAAATTTTGTCAATAAAATGCATGGTAATTTACGAAAAATACATATAAAATTATAAAATTAAAAAATCATAAAAATAAGTTATAAAATACATAAGTAATCATAAAAATATTTTAAACTAAGTTAATACATATAAAATTTAAAAATTTAATAAAAATCAGATTTTAATTATTTAAAATATATCAAAAAAAATAAAGATTATAACACATGTTTGGAAAGGTTAAAAGAGCTCCACAACCAATTTTTTTGAAGAGGATCCAATTTACTTGTAAAAGCTAGGCATAAAACCTAGCCTTGTGGGGGTGCCTTGATGCCTAGGTGACAACTATTGTAGGATTAAGGCATTGATTATTGTTGTTGTTATTGTAGTACTAACTACTAACTTCTATTGTTATTGATCTAAAGCTATTTTTTAGATCTTATCAAATATCTAAAGAGATTTCTGATCAAGCAAACATTTGATATGTACGGTAATTTACAATTTATATCCAAGATTTGTCCCCTATTTATATTGTTTCTGCAAATGATTTAATGATAGTCTTTTAATCATACTTCCAACAAATTTGACGGTTTGATTTTCTAAAGTTTCCAGTTCTTTGTTAACGTGATCATGGAAATAAATTTGTGATAGCAAGCACAACTAGTATGATGTTAAAACTCCATTCATTCGGTATGAAATTGCCATCAACAAGACAGTTATTGATGATGCATGTGATATGCATGCAAATTTGATTTTCTTAATATTCCAAATTTCCATTGTTAACATGATCATGGAAATAAATATGTGACATGCAAGCATAGTTAGTAACTTAGTATGGCATTAAAACCCCATTCATTCCCTATGAAAATGGCATTGACAAGACAGTCTTTGATGACATAGTATCAGTAAAGGGGTGATCCAGTGTCGTTATCATGTGGCTCCACAAATGCAGTAGGGTTCCATTTATATCTACCGAATTTATTAATAATTAAGAGTCAAGTCATAAGTTTCATACCTCATACACCTTCCTCCTATCATGAAGAAGATGTTGTTGTTCCAATTCATTAACTACAAAAGGCCTAACAGGGAAGAAAATAAGATGTCAAATTTGCAAAACTGGACAGGGAATCCTCCACATTTTCAACGAGAAAACATAGTTCGGCATGGTGCATACTAATGTGACACCAACATCCAAATGAAATAAATGTACACTTTATTACTAGATTAAATGTTCATTGATATTGCAGAAATATTATCATTCATAATGTGTGGGTATGCATTGCAAAAAGAAGTGGTACTGGGGTATTGAATGAAAACTACTCATTGTGTATGAATGTATTAGGTTGTGCTCGTGTTCTAAAGTTCTAACTGAAATTACACAAGAAATGGTAGAATGAGAATTATTTATTAATCAAGACAATGCCTCTATATACAGAAACTACACAAGAACAAGTAATGTAAGACTAATGCTACAAGAAAATTCAACTAAACCTAACCTTAGAATCAGATATAATAATAAACACAGAATACTATAGTAGACACTAAATAAGAAAGACCCATAATAGCCATTATAATAGAAGTAAGGGCAGCTAACAAGTAGCATTGGTATGCAAGCAAGTATAATGATCAATTTCTTTGACCACAAAATAGGCAGACACAAACATTGATTGGTAAATCCAAAAACTTAGATTATCGATATCATTAGTCCTAGTTAACAAGGATGGACACTTGCAAATATGAGCTACAACAAACACTAATATCAATACAAACACCAATGAGCCACCCAATAACATTGACAAAATAATGTTGCCCAATGTCAAGACTTGTCTCATGGAAAATAGATACTAAATTGATAGAGCAACACTACTTCAACATCAGGACTCACCTGAGAAACACAAACAAAATGAACTTAAAGGTTGACAATAAATGTATTGGCAGTTTTTTTGACATTGTTTTTTCTCTTTCTTTTTCATTTTTTTAAATATTGTTCAACCATTTTTTGACACACATCATTAATTCCAAAATTCTTTTTTTTTCTCTCCCTCTTTTATACTGTTTTACTTTTCCTACTATTTTTAAAGAGCTGTCCACCACACTCACCTTTCCATTTTTTTTAATAAAAAAGTCATGCACGATCAATCACTTCTCCTTTATTGTCTTTCTCCTATGAAAACCCTAACTTGCAATAGGAGAGAGAGAGAGAGGGGGGATGAGTTGACAAGATAGAGGCACTAATAGAATTGGAGGTAGCAATTGGTCATAAAGAATCTAATGATAGTGACAATGGTAGGCAACAACAGGTGATTTTTTTTTAATTGCAGAAAAGATGGTGATCACTATAGCAACGAAGGACCTAAGTAAACTTGTTGATGACGGTGGAGACCATAAATGGGCTTGACAATGATGAACGAATGAAGATTAGATGTTGATGGTAGTAGTTGGAGTTGTAGATGTACTTAATGAGGCCCTAGGTGGGTTCAAGTCCGATGATTAGAGAGGGTAGAAGTAGCAAGTGGCAACGTGTGTGATCATGGCATTGACTAGAGGCATGACCAATGGTGGTGGAAAATGCAACTGGTAGTAATGGTGGTGACAATAGATGTAGGTTCTAGTGGTGATGCTAGGTTTTGGTAAGATAGCAACTAAGGTTTAAGAGGAGGATGAGGATGATAAAGGAGAAATAGAAGGCCACAATAGTAATGTTGAAGATAGAGAAAAAATCAACAATAGCTAGGGTTTTGGGTTAGTATCACCACCACCATAAGGTGACGATGACAGCTAGGGTTTCTCCTCTCTTACTCTCTAAATAAACCTAAACTCTAATATCACGTGAAGACAAAAAATGGTGGAAGTAGAATAATCTATTAATCAAGACAATGTTTCAATATACAGAAACTATACTATGAGAATAAATAAGTACAAGACAAACAATGCAGAATCAAACCCACAAGAAACCTTAATCTAGCCTAACCTTAAGATCCATGTAAGGATCCATTTATTTTAACAAAAACAAAAATTGTCAAAATTTCTAAATAATTACATGATGTTTTAGATATTTTAGTAAATTTTTTGATAAATCTACCATAGAAAACTTTTACATGTAAAATTTGGATAGTAGTACAAAATATATAAACTATAGTTATTTTAAAAGAATTAATAGTTTAGAGGTAAAAATAAGAAAATGAAATGTGGGAAAGCTATTTGACTAGATGGTATGCCTATCAAGATGTGGACATACATAGGTGAACTAGAAATTATGTGGCTAACTAAACTTTTTGATATAAATTTAAAGACAAAGAAGACGTAAGAGAAAACACTCTTTAATACCTATGTTTAAAAATAAGGAAATGTATACAATTGTAATAAGTATCATGTTATTAAGTTAATAGGCCATATTATGAAACAATGAGAAAAGATAATTAGGCAAAAACTAAAGTATGTAACTAAAATCACAGAATTGTGGAAGATTTATGCCTGATAGGTCAAAAATGAAAGTTATTCATTTACTTAGACAACTAATAAAAAATTTTAAAGTTATGTTTCTTCTCTTTAAACAATGGGACGTGGGTTCAGTACCCTGACCCTGTAAATTTTTTTACCTTTGAAAACACATGCAGGAATCTCACGCACATGTCCATCATTCACATGGGTATGGAGCTGGAGATCAAAATGTCAGTTTAATCCATTTGCAATTACATCTCCATCTCTTCACTTAATTAGTACAGATATTGGCATCAATGCTTTTGAGTTGGATATTACAAGCCAAAAGAAGAAAGAACTGCTCAAGTAACATATCATTTCAAAGAAAAATGTAGCACACTTCTGTTTATCTGTAACATTTAGCATACATTACTTTCAGTTTGGATATCAAGAGTCAAAATATCTAATGATTTTTAATCCATACAAACACATGCATGCACACACATACATGCCAGTATTAGACAGAAATAGATGTCTAAATCCAGATTGAAATGTAGCAACTAGCTTATGTACAGATAATATTAAAGGCCAATTGCTTTTATGTTGGATAACAAGAGCTACAAGAAGCTAAAATTGGTCTAAATCCATACATATCTGCTCATTTTTAAAGGAGAAACATGCAGGATCTAAAAGAAATCAAGTGTAGGGTGGTGGGCAAGAACAGCAGGGGAATCAGAATAGTCTAACTGGACAGATGCAGGGATCATACATGGTTACATGGTAGTTGAACCTCTTGATGCTAAATGGTTGAGATGAATGTATAGATATAACATGGATTAACACTAGATCAGGCAAGCAGAAATTACTTACTTCCGCAAATCCGCATAGTGCTCAACCTTTTCAAGAGGATAGCCAGAGGAATGGAAAGCAATTAAGCAATCACAGATTGGCCAACTGAAATTTGCAAGCAATACCAGTAGTAACTTGTAAATCAATTTTTCATAATAACTAACGGAAGAAGGTTAAACTGTAGATGCAGATTGCATTCACAGCACTAATAGATTTTGGTATAATTTTCTTAAGATGCAATCTAAAATAAGGGCAAACTAAGTGTATTAGAGTCCCATCTATATAGGAATTTAGCAAGGATTCTTTATGCAGTCATACCTCTAAAGTGGAGGGGTTTCTTCTAGGATTTGAACCTTTAACGTTATTAAAATCGAGCAATTTCATGGTAGCACATAAATCTTCTCATCAACATATAACCTAGGTATCTAACATGTGCTGCACATTCAACTTAATTTCTATACTGCTTGCATTTTGTCTCAATTGACCATTATTAAATTTAGTATGAGTGCCTTCTTATTTCATGTCAATACCAATGAACCAACACTAAAATGCACAGCTCCTCCATTATCAACAGTAAATTTCAAAAGAATGATGGCAAATGGATAATATTTTGGGGTTTTTGTTTTAAAAAAAAGAAAAGAAAAGAATGATGGCAAATGGATGGTGTTTAAGAACTAGAAGTGTGTGTTTAAATATGAATTGGATGATTTTTAAGTTCATTGTGAGAATGGATTTCATTCTTCGCTTAGAGGGACCATAAGTGTTGTAAAGAGAGATTCTCTCTCCAAGGGACTGTCATTGCAGCTATAAAGACAAATGGCTAATCCTGTGCACAAGGCTTCCAAAAATGTATGATAGGAAGACAAAATGCAAGGGAAATTGTTTCCAACAATGATCAAGTGAGGTTTTTTTTAAAAAAGCGAGCGCATCTATCAATCTGTGCTCTTCTATCAAATAAAACAGGAAAGAAATGCAACACGTCTACCTTCGTTCAGTTGCAATGTGCAAAGCCTAAACCCTATATATTGGCCTGTTTTTGCTCCTTTTCAATTTCCTCTTTGCAAGTTCCAAGGTTCTCCATGTGTCTACACTATTCACAACTTTGTTGGACAGTGCATTTTTTTCCACGTAATTTTATGAAATTTTAATGTTATAATCATAGAACTTAGTGAAATCCCCCAATTTTCAACACAACTAGTTGGAAATCCTTGTTATACAGTTTTATTGTTCTTTGTCTATCAAGCATTTCAGTCATTCATTCGGAATCTCATTTCCACTTTGACATGGTTTCCTTTTTCTTTTTTTTTGATCTTCTAGTCTCTCCATAATTTCAATTTCAACTTGATATTGCTTCACCAATCCTCACTAGAGTTTCGATTTCATTTTTGAAATCAATACCGGTCCTTCCAGATTTCAATTTCATCATGAACTTGATTTTCTTGTCCTTTTTCCAAAATCTCACTTTCATTTTGAAATTCATCAATCAGTCCTTATCCGGATTTTTGATTTCATCATAAAATTGATTTATTGGTCCTACCTCCAAAATTTCAACGTAATGTTTTACTTTTCAATTAGACCATTTCCCTTTTTCTTTAAATGGCTTAAGGAAATATTCCTTTGATGAATGATGGCACAAATTTGGGGATATGTGTCTTGTCACATTTTAGCCACTTCGAGTTCATTCTCCTCTAGTTTCATGGATGCCTTATTTTCTACTTATAAAAATTTCATACTTATTCATGTAATCTCATAAATGCATATACATGCATACCATGTAGCGCTAGCACACTCATGACATTCATACACCTCTCACTTAACTATCCACATAATCTTTGTTCAAGTACTCTTATGTTCATCTGCATGACATAAAAGCATTCACGTACTTGACATCTTAATACCCACATAGCACTCATGTACTCACATAGATGTCATCTTCACACACTCAATTTTCATATGTTCATATGCTTATATGCATCATCATCACTAATTTAGCCCATTCATACACCATACGTATTTCTCACAAATAAGTCATATGTAACATCTCACGCACATAGTTCAAACATATTAAACACCTTTATGCACCATTGATCTTATCATGCATCATTTATCACATTATGCTTCAATCATCTTACTGTGCCTCATGTTTTATTCATCTAGTTATGCTTCATGTAGCATTTATCAAGGCATTCCTCATTTGACCATGTTTCTTGCTTCATTCATTGATGCATGCATTCACATCTCATAGTCGCATCCACATGTTATATGCTAAAAACGCACATTTGAACATGCCATTATGCATTCATGCTAATGTCTCATTCATCTCAACTTGCTCATTTCGCATTCACATCTCAAGTTGTGTCCACATCTTTACATTGCATTCAAGTTGGATTCACATCTCATATCACATTTACAACTTCATGCTTGTTTCAGTTTCACATCTTCACATTAGTTTTGCATACACATCATCAAGGTTATTTGATATTTCCCCTACAGGCTTATCATACATTCATGTCATTGGGCGTCATTACTCATGATTATGTCTTATTCATGCTTAACCATGCATCATCATCACATTTTAATTACATTTAATTATTCCAAATCATGTTTCTAGCAATGTGTCATTATTTTTTATCATGTCCCGATCATGTGTTTATCATGTGTTTATCATGCCTAATCATAACTTAATCATGTTTTAGCCATGAATTTATCTTGTCTTAGTTATGTATTCCTCATTTCTTAATAATATCTTAATCATGCATTAATCATTTCATTTAGTTAATTAAATATTACCATTTACTTAATTAACCATACCTTAACCATGTCTCTTGGTTAATTAAATCATGATGTTTAAGAAAGCATGATCACATATCATCATGCATCATTAGGTTGTAGCACGCCTCTGCTATACTCATGCATCTCTACATGCATACCCACATTCATGCATCCACCGTATGCATACCTTTTCATGTGTACGCTTGGCCCTTTTGCTTATTTGTTTTTATATTAGTCATGTGTTCTCATTAGTATTTATTTCACATGCATTTCTTTTATTGTCCTACTTGCTTAATAAACTAACTAGTCACCCACATGTCATGACTAAGGTACACTTGAAAAACTTAAAACTTTATTTCTCATCAAACCAACACTGGTAGAAAATTCTTACACACCTTTCTCCCTTCATTAGTCTAATAAGGTTCATGTCTCTCATCTATTCTTATTTTGTCTCATGTGGATCACTTAAATTCACTCTTCTTATCTCTTCATTATTTAATACTTAAGGCACACTTGCATTTAGCCTTAGTTAACACAAATCATACACCTTAAACATCAATGGCAACTAACTTATTAGGGATAACCGAAACATCGAGTAATTCGTGTATGTAGGGTGTCTAACACCTTTTCTATATGTACTTAGAATACTTATCCAGATTCATGGCTCAAAGACCTTAACCTGATCCATCAAATGAGAAGGCATTCTTCCCTACATATAAGTTTTCTTAGTTTATCTTATAATTAAATTAGGTGGTGACTTCTTTCTTCTCATCTTTTCTAACCCATAGTTAGAAGAGAATATTGGAGGCCATAACCATCTATTACACGAAAACGTTGTTACAATTATTTATTAATGTGTTATTTTAAAAAAATTTGTAAATATAGACAATAAAAATAAGTCTAGAAAAAAATTAATTAATTAGTTTGGACCCAAATGCTCAAGACTATCATGATGGCATTTTAATAACCTAGTTTCTATTGTTTTTTTTTTGGTTGACATGTTGTTTAGTAACTACAACAATATCATTGAAGTTGGTAACTAATTTTCAAAAAATTCATAAATTAAGATGAAGTATGCATGCAATTACATGAAAAAAACATAGAATGAACAAATGACAAATGGAAGAAAAGACTAAATGTGTGTCCATTTATCTTACTTCTCAACTGGATCTTCAAGAATAACTCTGTCTCCAAAATTTATGATCTACAAAGTACAAAACATGAGATTTTAGTAATGAATAAGAATAAATAAAAAAGGATCACGTTAGTGATCCCATATGATAAGAGTAAGGCATTGATAGTTGTTATTGTAAAGTACAAAACATTCAGTTAGTCTTACAAACTCAATAATTGATAAGCATACTATTCAGTGCAATATATTTTAAAGATCTCAGACACACCTACTGTTAGTGGCCTTGTGAATACCAAAAGGCAGACCAATCTCAATCTTCAATGCAGTTATAGACAAATTAGCCCATTAGGAATGAATCCAATGAACAACATGTAGATCAGATATCTTTTGTTAATTCAAGAGTATAAACAAAATAATGTGAACAATATTGAATAATCAATTTAACTATTTTGATTGAATTTGAATTGTGCACTTTTTCCTTTTCTTGAGCCAATCAGTCTCTAGTATTGTTTTGTTGTTTGTTTTTCTCAGCTTCTCAATTGGAGTTTTTTGAAGAATCACATTTCCCGTGCCTTTCTTAAATCCATTTCTTGATTTCTTAGAAAAGAGCAAATTTAGTCAAGGAAACTAAAACATCTTACTCTGCATACGGTATGACAATATCTCAAAATCTAGTGACTCTGACAAATCAAAACCATCATCAAATAAAGCAGAGATAAACAGAATTTCTCATACCATGCGAACAATAACTACAAGTGAAGTTTTGAAGAATAGTACCCTGAATTCTCCAAAAGATTCTAGCCGATTGAGAATCTGCTGCATTGGAGCGGATGACACCTGGGGATGAAAGGAGAAACTCCTCAATACGAAAATAGAAACGAAAATATTGTTGAGATTGTGTTGCTTTTAAACACAGACTCTAACAATCTTCAGTAACCGAAGAAAAGGTGACTAAATCCATGCTTGTACCAAAAAAAAAAAAACATCTATGCTTGTACCGAATCTATTTCCTCATTGCTACGTTGTTTTCAATCCAGTGAAAGGTTATCCTAACACGACCACTGCGGTTTAGACGTTTAAACAATAAAACGCCAGTACCATCGAGGAGGTCGTCAAATTCATAGGTCCTAAGTAGATTCCTCATCCGATTATAGGATGCATAGCCCAAGGCCTGTATTATAAGTCACACTGAAGCAAACAGAGACGGTAAGCATCGAATATATGCCATAATAGCTACGACATTTTCTCCTGACAAAAGCTTCAGTTTCATCTTTACGTGTCGATTCGCATTCGAAGTGACCGATTCAATATCGTGCTATGAGAATGACTGCGACGCAACCGATACGATTCGAGATTCCACAATTTCACAGAAACAAACAAAGGAACGAGCAAAGGAGGTAGTGGTGGCGGTGTTGAAGTTGGAGAAGAAGAACCTCTGATCCACATTTCACCTTCTTTTCCATGACGCAGACGCCAACGGTGATCCTGTTTCCCCCTGCATTCCTCCCTTCTCCCTCTATCGCGTGCTCCGCTCGCTGATCCTCCTCCATTCCTGCTCCTCTTCCTCCTCCCTCGACAAATCCCACCGCCTTCAATTTTGAGCGCTCTCTCCTTCACCCTTTCTCTCCTCTAGTCCTCTTTTATACTCGAACAACAAACGATAAACGGAGATTCGGATTCGGGAGAATTCCGGGAATCGTAATCAGTTACCAGAGCCTCGAAGGCGCGGAACGAAGCGGGTACATGAACCCAACCAATATCCATACTTTTTTGTCCTGCTTGTCTTTTTCTTTTTTCTTTTTTTTACCTTTTATCGTTTAAAAAAAAGTCTTATATCAAAATTACAAATATAATTAAAAAATTTATATCATTTATAAATTATTTAATTTTAATAATATACAATTTATATAATATAAAATCTAATTTATACACATTACACATTTATTAGATATCATTATTATTATCATTCGGTGATTATATAGTTATTATATTCCAAGTTTTACCAGAAATAAATCATTAAAATGATATCATAAGAGTTAAAAGATCTTTAATTAAAATATATGATCTTTAATTTAAAATTTTATTGATATAATAAAATTATATTAACATAATAATTTAAAAAATTCGCAAGAGACAGAAACAAAGGCGTGAAAAAGTTTGCATTTGATGTTGTACACTTAATTCGTAAGACAAACGTATTCAAGGTTTTCTTATTTTTATATTGTAGAAGTTGAAGGCTATGGAAATGGTTGGCTTATAGGTATCGTTGTCTGGATATTTATTATTACGTAATTACATTTTTATTATACATTATAACATTTTATCGTATTATTTATTAAATAATTTTTATATTTTTTTATTATTTATAAAATTAAATTAATATCATTATATTTTTATTATAAATTATGTTTTTTTTTTAAATGATAAAATTTAACTTACACCCTAAAATGACCGGATAAACAATGTCATAGTTAGTTTATTGGGCAGTACAAAAGTTTGATTTGACTTTGAATTTCTACGCTTCTTAGGTCTGATCTCCCTGGATGACTTTTTTTTGTGGGGGAGGCAGGTTGATATGTGCGATACGCCACCGCTTTTTGCACGCCAGGAACCCAGCAACCGGTCCAGTCAAACCTCCGTCATCATCGCCGGATTGTGCAAACGGTCAATGGAAGTGACCCAAAAGATTGAAGCCGGCGAGGAACGTGACCCAGAAGATTGAAGCACTGCTGCTGTTTTTTTTTTCCGTACTTAATGCTTTTTTCCTGAGCACTGGTGGTTGTTTTCAGATAAAATAAAAGATGGTTTGAAAATATGTGTCTTTTTATTGGGGGGCAATTAAAATAATGTGTAGGTAATGATGCACAGCGATGATGCGGTTCTGAACTTTCTGGGAAGCATGCACTGCGGTCATTGAATGGGAGACCAATCAAATAAAAAGATGCTTGCGTTTTTTTTTTTTTAAAAAGGAGGTTGATAATTGATATATAAAATTAGAAAAAAAAAAAGTAGAATTCAACTGAAAGTAGAGAACATAATAAGAATCTAGAATAAAGTTCAAGTGCACGACAAAAGATCTGTAGAAAAAGAAAATTAAAAGAGCTAGCAACATGTATTTATTTTTCTAGTTCTTTGTATCGTCAATCCATCTTTTAAAATCAAATTCATTTTTCTCTGAAGTTAGCTATCAAACATTGCTAAATGTTTTAGCAATCTGTTGAATTATAAAATGAATGTCACTCATAATCTCAAAATCTATACTAAAAGTAAGTTTTTCTATTAATAAATAAATAAATTTTTACTTTAAAAAAAAAAATCAACAATAGTTTTTAAAATTTTAAATTTTTTTTAAAATATCGATAACCTGACAATTCCAGCAACCACATGTTCATTTAACCACTCACACCTGCAACCTGGGCCTCTATCCACTATCTAACACCCCTCTCACAACCACACTTTCAGTGGGGCACCCACATTCACAGGCACACCTTCATAATTACGCACAATCCAACCAAGTTATTTATTATTTTTCGTGGCAGGGAAAGAGAACGTGAAAAGTCGAAGGAACGGTCGTACGATGGGTGATTGCAGGGAGGAAAGGCACCATCACAGAGAGCATGACAGAAACAGAGATGACAAAGGAGGCGGAGGGTCAGGGAGGGGGATCGCGACTCGCGAGAGAACTTGGGATGATTACAGGACCATGTCAGGAAACGTGAAAAAGGGAGAGCAGCCACCGCATGAATGGGAATGAGCGGAAGCATTGTTGGGAGAAGCATGTGGGGGCGGAGGTGAATGGACAGATGGATAAGACGTCATACGTAGCATGAATGGGATGTGGACCTCACTTTTTTCATTCCGCCTGCAATACAACAGTACTGCGGTGATGGTGGTCCGAACCCATTTCTCCTTTGTTACCGTTATGCTGCGTCTTTATGTACATTTAGGGATAATTTTAACTAATTTTAATAATTAGATAGAGTTAAATTTACGAATCAGAAAAATTACGTAATAATTAGTATAATAAAAATTTATATATTAAAATTTATATGATAATAATAACACATATCCATAATATATCAAAACAAAAAAAAACTCGCGCCTGCAGATTTCCGGCGGTCATTGGTGGGATCGGATCTCCTCCGGTCCACCACATGTGGCGACGATATCTTTGTCTCTGTAAATTAGAAAATTAGCCGATGAATGTGCTTCCCTGTCATTCCACTACTTGTGATCATTAATGCATAACACACACCGACAGTATTCTCCAAGATCATTCTTGGAGACCAACACCTCACTTTCAGGGGGATCCATTCATCATCGACAAAATAACCAAGACCATGTCACGAATGCAACTGGTTGCATCGGTTACAAGCTTTACAACCGATTCAAAGACAACAAAAGGGTGTTTTGCATTCGGTAAAGGGATATCAAATGAATAGTTAAACCATTGCCCAACTCTCTGACACTAAGGACAGCCGTGTGTGTGCGCACACGGGGGTGGGGTACGCTTGTGTCTGTTGAGTTAAAAAAGTCGAAATGATTGTAATGCTACGTAGTTTCTCTTCGGTGTTCAGGAGATAAACGTAACTAGAAACATGAGAAACCTATCTTTCAAGAGAGGTTGTCTTCCACCAGTTGTAGCAAACAATGAACATAAAACTCGAGAAGATTACCAGATCTACCAGAATGCTCTTGCACATTTTAATTAGGATTACAGCAGAATAACAGACTCACCAATTTAATAGCGAACATTATGACAAACAATGTGGAATGGTTCACATTAAATTTGCGCTCGATTATTGCAATATAAGTAAAAAACTAAACCTAAAGATCACCTAATATAGCAGAAACTATACATATTCCATGGTAAGTCTCCCCCATACGAAATTTTAAATACTACATGTTCAGACAAATAAAATGATGATATTCACTACCATTACTACTAGATGGCCCCAACAAGAGACATCTTTTCAGTCCAATCTCTTAAGCAAATATGCCACCTGCACCTCCTTTGTCAATGGCATAATCCAGTCTCCATAAAGATCGGCAACCAAACTAGGCTCAATTTTATACAGAGGACTACCATTTCCTTCACCCCCAACATTGACCACCTGACCAAAGGTTCTCGCCTTAACCTCTACTCTTTCTTTAATTGCTTCTTCTACAGTATGATATGTCAGTAAATTCATTAGTTGATCTTTATCCTGCAAGATCCAATGACAATAAAATAGGTGAATAAAGAACCCGATAAAAGGGTAACATCAGAATTCAATGACACCGGGCGGTTAATTAGTACAAATAACGTAAGAGGCATTTTAAATGGAAAACTGACTTGAGCTTTAATTGCAGACTCATAAACAGCAGGAGATGCTTGAAATTTTGCCTCGGCTACAAATTTTCCGTAATGGATTCTTTTTGACAAAGACTGCATGAATAAAACCAGTATAAGACTAATTTGCAAGATGAAAACTGGATAACTGCAATACAAAACCCCAGTAACATTGATTGCTAATATGATGATTCACAAGGTTGAATAAAGCATACCTGCAAGCAAATTGTGTCACAAACAGCAGTTGATCCACAGTTACCATCAGAACCTTCTCTAACCAACCTTGGTAAGAGGTCAATAAAGTACATGTCCCAGATCTTGTTGTTTATGTTGATATAATCAGTAGCAGGGTGCAAAACCTATTCCAAAATTAAATCTAAACATCATATGTAAGAATAGACGATCCTACTCAAGATCGTTAAGAAACTTAAATTTCTGGGAAATTTTCACAACTTGAGTATAATTATGGGCAACAACCTTAGCTTTTCTAGGTCTATCTAAGCTTTTGCCTTTCTAAATAACAACACAATCATCAAGTTTTCTTCATTTCCTCATGGGTAAGCCAAGTTTACTAAGAGTCTGTTTGTGTCTAGTGGAAAGTCTAGAAACAGAAATAAAAATGGAAATGGAAAGTCTAGACGAAAATGAAAATCAAAAATCGAAAATATCAGAAAAAAGGTGTTTATGTATGTGGCAGAAAGTCAAAAAGGTTAAAAAAATGATTATTTTGAAAATTAGGAAAAATGTATACTAATTGAAAGTGAAATGCAACATTCAAATAGAACTTCATATCTTCCCATGTATTTCCTTTCCTATTTTCTCTTTTTTTATTTCCTTTCTTATTTTCTTATCTGTCTTAATTTTCTCTTTTTCCCTTCCTTTTTATTTCTTATTTTATCTTGTTCTTTCTTAATTTATTTTTTTCCTTTCTTTCTTATTTTTCTTTTCTTATTTTCCCTTTTTAATTTTTTTCTTATTTCTTTTTATTTCCTTTTTCTCTTACAAGCATGATATAAGACACCATTTTCCGTAAGGTTTCCAACCCCCTGAAGTTGAAATGTCAAAAATTTATAAAAATGAAAAGACAAAAAAATTGAGATTCCAACCTACACAAACACCAGAAAATTTGAGTTCTCTTTTATTTTCCATTTCCAGAGATTCCTTTGACACAACTGCCCCTTAAGGTGCTAACACTATGACAAAAACCCATTTAATGGAAATGGTTAAAGTGAGTCATAGAATTAACTAAAGAAATGGAATCACCAAAACTACCATTATCAATAGTGATTTTCTATGGATTCTACAATAATCGCTGGATAATGATCCGACGAAAATAATATATCTTCCCTCAAAATTACTTTAAGGAGAGAAGCAACTAAAAATTTGCCTATATATATAACACAACTAAGTAGTGTTTTGTATCAACAAACATTTTTAATATATTTAACAATATAATATCCAAATTAACCTTCTCACCTAGTTGGAGCCCTTAGATGTAGTTGGGAAAGGGGAATCTTTCTTTGCATAGAATTTTTATGAGTGGAAACCAAAAGAAATATCGATAAAAATGAGAAACAAAGGAAGTCTACACAAGTTGTAGACATAAATAGAATAAAAAAAGCCACCAAAAAAGGGTTTATGAACACTGAGCCCACAATGGAATACGAGGAAAGGAAAGACCAAACAAAAGTAGGAAGAAAAAAAGGCAATAACAAGCACTCAAGATGAAACTAGTGACAGCAACCAAGTCAACACTACCATGTAAGATATGTTTGCAACCCTCTCCATCTACACCCATTTATCATACCACAAGGAAACACCAAAGGCCTAAAATGATTGTCATCCACCAAAACACCTCAGAAGTTCTTGCCACTACACTCAAGCAACCACTCCACCATAAGACATGATGGATGTGTTGTGATGTGGATATCCAACCTAAAACCATTTAGTTATGCATGGAACGGCCCTTTTTTATATTAGCTCATATTTTTTAATCTATGTGAGACTAGTATTCCATCACTCACCACCTATAACCCTCTTTAGGTCTTACAAGTGTTGTATTTTTGAAGAGATATATACAGACCCACTTAGGAGTTAGGAGTGTATTGCTTTGATATTGTATTGAAATGTGGACATCTAATTCAAAATTAATAGTTTTTGTTAGATGTCCACATTTTAATAGGGTCAATAGCTAGATTTTTTGCCAATACTCATCAGGTTTTCTCTTATGCACATGGACTAAGGAAGAAAGCATATCATATCTGTCCCTTACATCAAGCTCCAATAAAGTCTCACACCAGCTGTTAATTAAGGGTCGTTCAAAGAAAAAGTGCTACAAGAATTCCTCTTGAGTGCAACAAAATCTACACAAGCTTGCCATTTGAAACATTCTCCTCTTGAGAGCCAACTCTGTGGGAACTCCCACCATGCCACACCTGTCAAGAGAAAACTTGCATATTTGCGATGATCTACCTAAGCTAAAGGCCCTGTCATGAACTCCACTTCCCCTTTAGGTCAAAATGTGGTAGAGGCTAGAGAGCACACAAAGAAGACCCCATTCTTGGTCCATGTCCAAGCATATGAACAAGGATCTACAGCTAACAAAGGTGTACCATAACAATGGAGAGTAGTAGGAAAACTAGCATAATCATCATATTTTGTATCAGCCAAATTCCTCTTGAAAAAAAAAAACCACACTATCCTTTCCATGAAACACTCATACTTCTCATAAACACTCGCACTGGTGTTTGATGCAATGCATGCTAAAGTGGAAAATGTCTAACCAAATGAACCAATATCAACCTAACTATCCTACCAAAAACTTAAATCTTCCTCATTACTTCTAGAGCCATATCACACTTCACAACCCCCTTTGGTTTAATGACCCCCTCTAAAGACTTGAGACCCTTCCAAATATATATATCATAGGATCACCTAAAGAAGACCCACTTCTTCCCAATAATAACTGCCCAAAGACAATTTGGTCATCTCATGACCACCCAAACTTTCAAATCCATTTACCAAACAAGCCAATTTAAGGGTAAAACCTTCATAAGCTTAGACCACCTTCCCATTTATTAGTTTGGCAAGCTTTAACCCATGATACCAGATGAAGACCTAAGGAATTTGCTTTATAGTTATCCTTCCAAAGAAGCTAACATTGAATGCTTTCCAACCAAATTACACTACAATATCGGATTTTAAATAGAGGCAAAAAAAATGGATACATAGATTGCATAGCATAACTGATAAGAAGGTACATTTTCCCTGTATGGTAGTCTTCCAACCCAACCAAAAAGTTGTTCAAATTGGTCAACCAAGCAAAAACCTTGATATCCTTTGTAGATAGAGCCAAGCTCAAGAACCTAATGGTAGAGGAATCCTTCTTACAACCCATAAATTTCCCTCAACTTGAACTTCCTCCTTTGATACAACAATTTTTATAATGGATGACTTTCGAAAGTTAATCCTTAAATATGTGACAGCCCCAAACAAACCAAGCAAGCATTGAAGAAGTTCCATTTGCATTTGATTTGCATCATAAAACACAATGGTATCATTGGCATACTGAAGAAACAAAATACTTCCAACATTCATACTTGATTTAAAGCCCTTAACAAAGTACATTCTCTTCTGCCTTCAAGCCTAACTTGCCAAAAAGTATAGCCACCATTAGAGTATATTAATGCACTAGAGTTAAGTGTACGTAATGAGTTTGATCTCACATTGTTAAGGCTGTATTGATCATTTCCTTATAGCTTCCATATATAAAGGCATTATCTTTACCAATGTACAACTCAATTTTCACTTTATTTCGTTATTCGCACATGATACCATGGCATAGGTTTTGAGAGTGAAAAGTGTGAGAGATCCATGTAGGGAAGATGAAAACTCTAGCTGTTGTTGGAAACCCTTTTCCCTACCCTAAAACCCTAGCTAACATCCTTCACATACAGCTTGCCACCCCTCTCTCTCTTCCTAGTAGCCACAACAACTAAATGCCACTACCTCTCACAACTCCAACCAACACCACTTTCGTCTCACATGTTGGAACACCTCCACTTGCTATTTCCAACCACCATCAACAAGCCTATCAAGAGCCTTTGCCATCAAAAGCCTACTCTAAAACCCTAGCTACTACCCTCTACTTATAGTTGGCCACCCCTCTCTCTCTTCCTAGTAGCCACAACAACTACATGCTACCACCTCTTATAGCTCCAACCAACCTCACTATCGTTGCACATGTTGGGAACACCTCCACTCACCATAATTGCTATCTCCAACAACCATCAACAAGGCTATCAAGAGCCACTGTTGCTGATACTAATGCATGTTCTTTTGTCATCCTACACTATCAACAACCACTCTTGGCCCAATTCCAACAGCCACCATGCTGGGCCCTCCATGGCTGGATTTCCTTGCTTCAATGGATCCCCAAACCCCATCTTGTCCCTACCAATCCTTGTCCATTTGCCTTTGTTGTTGTAGTCCAGCTCCAATTGACGAAAGGAGAAGAAAGATGGTTTAGATTTATGTGAATTTTTATTTATATAAAAGAGAGAGTAAGAAAACCATGTCAGGGGATTGCAGTTTGAAAATAAAAGAATAAGAGAGGGGAGAGAAGGAAAAAGCAAGGAGAGAAAAAAGTGTATGTAAAAAATGGTGAAAGTAAAAAAAAAATCACAAAAAAATCTTATGAGAGTAGATCACATCTATCTATCTTTACTTCTTTTAACGATAGATCACATTTGTCGGTCTATTTTGTTGCCACAAATCATATCATCTAATGATTAATTGTTTGAGATATAGTTCTTAAAATTATCTCATATTATTCTTATTGTTGCCACTTTGCCACAAAAACTACTACAACTAATACAATAATTGATTTTTATGTTTCTTTATCTATTTGTTGTTTTTAGCTATGTAACCTATGTTTACATTTATTGAATTATTATTGAGTTTGTTACAAGTTGGATACTCTAATTTGAAGTATTAAAGTATATTAATGTATTAGAGTTATGTATGTGTAATAGGTTTAGTTCCACATTACTAGATTTGTATTAGTCATTTCCTTATAGTCTCCATATATGGAGATATTATATTTACTAATGTATAACTCATCTTCCATTTATTTCTTTGTTCTCACAACCACCAAAGTAGAAGGGAGAGGGGGTCTCACCAATGAAGACCTTTACCACGATTAATTGAGCAAAGAAAAAAAATCCTTTTCACTAGTTTGTAAGTGTACAAACCCTTGGCACATCATTTAGTGCTTCTATTATGTCATTTGCAAATAATAATATTCTATCTTGGAAACAATTGTCAATGGGACTATTGATTTAATTTGAGAGTGAACCATAATACTACAGTAAGGCTTTCCCTTCATGATTTGATGGTCATAGGTTCAATTTCAATAAGTGAAATCTTCATTTATGGAGGTAAGGTCGGAATCTTTCAAGATCCTACATTGATAAGAACCTTGTGTTTTGAGTTTGTCCATTTAAAGATGAGCCTTGAGAGCTTGACACTGATAATATTGGTCTACCGTAACTTGAAAGGCATAAGTTCAAACTCTAGAAAACAAAAGCTCTGTTTATCAAGATAAGGCTGTGTACAATTGGATTCTCATCAAATCCCACATTGGTGAAAACCTCTTGCACTAGACTTTTCCATTTTTATATATCCTTCCAATCATAACTACTACAACAGAAAGAATCTTAAGTGCAATGAAGCTTACAAGGTCTAGTGCATCAAGCTTACAAGAATCTAAAGTCCAACACCTAGGCATAGGGTTGGAAACAAATAAAATACAAAAAACTTACAATAAAAGAAAAGGTCTAAACTGTTTGGTGACATCTTTCAACTAAACAAGTAAATAATATTCTTCCTTAACAGGCTACTAGATAGTCATGATACAAACAGGAAACACTAAATAACAGTTTCAAATAAGATGCTCATACATTTTCCTACCTTTGGGTATTGCATGGGAGGTAACATAGGCTCTGGAAGATCATTAGGAAAGAAAGGATGCTCATCAGGGCTCTTATATCTTCCCACCTGAAATGCATGTAAATGAAAAGAAAATTAGTCCCAGAACACAACATTACTAAAAACAGTTGATCCTGTAATGACAATTCCTCTGTACCTGAGCATGAAGCCTTTCTGTTTCCTTGACCATATACTCAACTAGAGATCCATGAAATCCAGCCATATTGAAGACATTCTGGTTATATGTGTCAGGATTATTGCAATATTTGGCCCTCTCCAAAAGTGCAAATATTATACTGTCTTCTTGGGATATTAAAAAATGTCGAATTTTATCAAGAGTCAAATTGTCACTCTGATCCACTCGTTTGGTCTCCACTCTAATCGTGAAAGAACAATAATTGGCATAGTAAGTGACATAAAAATTGCATAAATCTCTTTTTATTGTTATTAGACAGCAACATCACTTCAAATTCCACAGAATGACAACTGCATTAGTTCTGTTATATAGGATAGGACAAGTAAATCCCTCTTAACAATTCAATCACGTTTTTGCAGGTTCTATTTCTGTTTACAGTGCTTGGTAGAAGTAGATTACGAAGTACAAACATGCAATTGTAAATTGAATGTGGAAAACATCAAAAAAGTCTTCCAACGTACAACAATGTAAACAGACAACAGCGTGCAGGAAGTCCGTAAATGCAAAAATATAATTACGTGGAAAAGACACGTTGTTTATGTATCAAAAGTATCTTCGACTGCATTAGAACTACTATTGAAATCACAACTTTTTCATATAGAAAGTATTACTTTGCATAGCTTTTTAAGTTATTCTTTGTAATTTTGTGAATAAAAAAGTTAGGACAACAATTTTGAAAACGTTAAGACAATCTTTCAGCAACATTTTCATAGGCCGATACTAACTTTATGAAAGACATTAGATTTGAACTAAAACATAGAAGGCGCGGACCCACCAAAAACTCAAAACCGTGAAGCAAAATTCAAAATCTTCATAGAAGCTATACCACAAGCATGTGGCATGAACACAAAAAGTCAAATCAACTACTTCCATTTGGAGGAAAATTCCGTAAAGAAACGAATCAAAGCTGCGTTAACCATATATGCGAAGTGGGAAACTCAAAAGGCCCGCATCTTTTCCTCGAACTCACCTGACGTTAGGAATCGGCGGAACTTGCGTGGAGCTAGCGTGCAGTTTGGCGGAGACGACGAAACCACGACGAAACGGTTTGAAGGAGCAGGAGGATGAGGAGAAGCGGAGACGATCGGAGAACGTGGACGCCAGACGACGAGCATTTCGGGTGGCGGGAGAAGAAGTAGAAAACGATGGCGGCTTCAGGATCTGCATGTCCATGGACTCCTAAAATCCGGGGAGTAGGTGGCTGTGCACGGCGTCTGGAAAGGGGAAGGCGAGGGGCGAATTGGTGGAGGAGCCGAGCATTCTAGAATTTATAGGAGGGAGATGCAGAGATCACCGTATATTTCACGGCTTGGGAAAGCGAAACCATGAAAAAGTAGGCGGTGGTAGGTGAGGGTAGTGGGTAGCAGCACGTCGAAGGCTCAGTTTGTTTACACGTTTTTGTAAATTAACTTAAGTTTTTTTTTTTTTTTAGAATTACAAAATTTACAATAAATAATAATAATAATATTTTTTAAAAATTATAATAAATAATAAATAAAATAAATAAAAAGATAATATATAATATTTATTATAATAATATGATGATAATATTTTAAAAAATTTGTAATGAATAATAAATTGTAATAGAATAATAAATAATATTTATTATATTAATATGATAATAAATTTTTTTTGAAAATTATGTTTTTTTTAAGAATTACTAGCATCTGAATACTAAAAATTATTTTAAATGATATTATGAAATATTATGATTATAGTAAAAAAACGTAATTATATATTAATAAACTCCACAACAAACAAGACTAAAATGCAAAATTGTAGTAGTCATCTTGATAAACGGGCTTTTTTTCCACGTAATTAAAGTTCATCTATGAATAATCAAATGAAATTATTATAATTATAATAACTATTTTCAAGAGTACCCTAAACTGTAGCAAAATTCCTAAATCTAAAATAAGCATTTGTAGCTAAAAAAGTAGTTATTTCTTTGTAATAATGGATATCATAAAATTTTCCAATTTACAAATGATTTAATGACTAGAACATATCATTTTACACCGTTAGAATTTTCAATTTAAGATTAATGCAAATGTAAACACTAACAATAATATATTACTTTTAGCATTACTCACAGATGATCATTTTTGTTTTTTTATGAATGAACATTTAAAAGAACGAAAAGATTTACATAAAATATCACTATTAATAACTTACAACAACATCAATCCCCCTCAACTTTACCTTTTGACTTTTGTGTACATTGCCTCCATAAATATAATAGATATTATGTGTTTATTTTAACTCTAAAATATAACTCTTGATTTTTGAAATAGTAATGCAATTACGTTTTAAAGAAACTTAAAAAAAAGTGTAGTTTAAAAGTTATATTTATTTGTTGAAATAATAATTTTTATAAAATTTTAATTTTATTCTTAAATAATCTATTTTTAAAAATTTAATATAATTAAAATTTATATGAATATAATAAATATATAAAAAATATTATTTATAAGTAAATATATTTTTAAAAAAATATTTACAAAAATATCATAATTCTTATAATTTTGTAATACTTGTATTATTTAAATATAATTTTTATATAATATTATTTTTTTCTCTTTTTTCACTTCTCTCTTTCAAGTTATTTTTTTCATAAAAAAAAGAGGCAAAAGCGACTAAGAGTAACAAGAACCAATACAAAAATCGTCCACATTTTTTTGAAAAATGAACTGATATACCAACTGCTACAGTAAATAAGCGAATGTGTTTATTTATACTACTTCAAAAATTACTTCAATTTTATCAAATTTCTCCAAAGAGACTATTTCAAAAATTACTCCAATTTTATCAAATTTCTCCGAAAAGACTACTTCAAAAATTACTCCAATCTACTCTAAAAATTAGTAACAAACAAACAAACACTTAGACAGCATATTTATTTTGAAGAAAATTTTTTGCGAAATTATTTAAAATTGAAAGCCCACATATTGATTCATTGAATCTTACCTTTTAGGCAAATACAAGCACCACGTTTTCTTACCTTCTAAGCAAATCATGATCTAACATCAATGAGATAGCGAGATTTTGATGAAAATGGTTTTATGTTAAAATCTAAGCACAGATAATACCATTAAAAAAGTCGAATTATGATCTAACTTAAAGCAATTCGAGTCTACAACAACTATGTATGTGAGACCAAACAATGTTAACCAAACATTAAAAGTAATAGCCTTTTTGAACAGTTGAGTTCATAAAAACATTATATTTATAAAAAACGAATGCAGTGAAATTGTAAGATTTACTGACTTTATGCAACTCAAATTATTCAACAAAATAGAGCCTTTAGATTGATTCGCACATATCAGCTGTCTCAATTCAAAATTATTCTCACAGTGAATGACCCATCTCACCTGGAAAATCCTCAATTCCAATGTCATAGTAGGAAAGAATAAACGCCAAATATAAAACAATAAGATGACCCAAATACACCACCGCCTATCATTTACGCTACCTTGAGGAAATGAGACTTGATTTGAAACCTATGTAAAAATATGCTATCATAAAAGAGAAATTTTGCAGTACTCAAAAATTATCATTAAGTAGTTGTAATTATTTGTTTATAATTATAAATCTTATCATAGATTTAAGCGAATGATTAGGATTTAAAATTATTAATACTCGTAAAATATCGTGGTACCCATGAAGATAAGGCATACCCTTATAAAAACACAAATTTATTCTAAGAAAAGACGGGTTGGTAGGTATCAATGAATTTTTAAAAATGAAATACAAGATTCGAATCTAAGATTTTTTTCCCCTTCAAAAATCATCAAGTAAGAGAATATCAACTGTACCATATACTACTAGCAGGGTCGCATTAATCATTTAACAAGAGAGAAAGCAAAAAGAACATAAACAAAGACCGAAAAGATGGTTTCATCTCTGCCAGGCCTTAAGAAACGCATCCTAAATCTAAAAGAAATAGAAGAAGCAGAACGAGCACAATTTCAATCAATGACTCAATCTGCAATAAGGAAAAAGTATAGTCAAATCAGAAATTTATCTATCAACATGTAAAATAGTAAAAGCCTATAAAACAAAGGACTCATTTTCGAATCCAGGGGGTCGAGCATGTAACCACTCAGTCGAATATGACCATAAGATCAAACAAGAGTTGCACAAACACAAACCTTGGATATTCTTCACAGTGTCATCTTCTCAAAGCACACCAGCTCAAGGCTCTTACTAATGTCTTCATACTCCAGCATCCCGGCTGTCAGTGATTGGCATCTCAGAGAAAATGCCTTCTTATTGGAAAAAAAGAATCTGCAAACTGCCCAGAGGTAAGTGCACAGGAAAAGAAAAATAATATTACTCAAAGCAAGAAATCACCTGAGTGATTGTGTCGCACATCAATATTGAAATGTCAACTACTAATATATGTCCACTCTAAACATGTTACACTCTTTTATTTTGTACACCACCCATTCAAGTTCATCGTCACTTCCATAAATTGAGGTTCTAGAAGGTGCCTGTGAAATGTATAGCCTGATCAAAAAAGTGTTATTCATTACAGAACCTAACATCAAATTATCACAGCTTTACAAGTACATCAAAGTGTCTGCACTTGTTTCTTGAATTCAGGGGCCACAAAAATTACACTTGACATATTCGTTGTGTAGGATTGAAATGTCACAACACATGAAATGTGTAGGTATACAAGAAATTAAAACAATCACACCTAAAGCAAGCAATTCACACAAGAACATAAGCAATTTATATTAGTCCCCTCGTATCACCACTTCATGAACTTTTCCATTAAACAAATCATCCTCCATGCAGGAGACATTTATGCTAGAGTGTATTTATGGATGTGTATTCTAAAATGCACACAAAGACTTAGTTGTACAATTGAATGTCAATTAACGATTGTGTTTCCCGTAAATCACGAAGTTTGCAAGGAGATTATTCTGCAGATTTTTCTCCACGAAGTTCATGGAATAGTGGAGCATGAGGCTCAACGTTTGGTGACTCGTGCTTGTATAAAAGGGGAGGTATTTTTGTGTTTGAAGAGAGTGTTGCAAGACAGAAGAACATCTCAATGAGTTTGACACTGAGGGCCTGTTTATGCTACCAAAATCTGTCGGAAAGAATATGTTAGAATGTGTCAGATTCTGTCGAAAGAGAATTTGTCAAAATGTGTCAAAATGTTAGAAAAACAGAGGGTATTTGTGACAGTCACGGAATTATTAGAATATCTTAGAATTGAAGTGATTGTATCAGAATTGTATAAGTAATGTAATACAAGTCTGTCCCATCATAAAAGTGCATAAACAAAATACATAATATATAAATGAAAGTATCAAAATTGCATAAGTTAATTGTTACATGCAAGTTATTACTATTTTTTATTTAAATTATTTTTTTCGTTTTTCTTATTTTATCTTTTTTTCGTTTCTACTATTCACCTTTGTTTTCACTATTTATTCACACTCCCAACAATAACATTCCAGGACTTTCAAAGGGGGTCGGTGAGAAAGTCCTGGAATGTTACATATAAATAGGAGGGAATGTTTAAAAGATTTTTCCTTACTTTCCGTCCTGCACAAGCACCTTATATTTTTTAAAAATTTCTCTCACTTTCCATTTCGCTCAAATTCCAATAGATTCTACCATGCACAAACCCCCTCCCCTTAGTGTGAGTTGTATTTTATTTTATTGGACGAGTGTTTGGTGCAATAAAATTCTCTCTTATTTTCCTGCCATTGTTCTCTCACTTAGGAGTTTGAGTACTCGTGGAGTGTACATTTCCAATTTCTTTTGTTGTTATTCCCTAACTTTTTCCACTTCAAAGCCTTTTAGAGGGATTGCAAGTTACAGATCATTACTAGAGTTGGTTTGAGGAAATTCAGAGTCACTAACAAAAATTTTGTAAAAGTATGAAGCAATGTGGCTGAAAACTTGATGGCACTTGGTAAAAGATCAACTACAATGACAAAAATCGAATACATTGTTTGACTAGTCTCATGTTGAAAAGGAAGGATAAGCAAGTATCATCGCAATCTGATTGTGCTAACTCACCTTTGGCTAAGACCGATCAGTCCGTCCACACCGCAATCCTGGTGCTGACGGCATCGACAAAATTCCCAGGTCCTGGCAGTTTCGAATTGCTGCAACAAACAAGTGACCTCAAAACAGAAAGAAAAACTCATCAAAATCGCCAAAAATACAAAGACCAGTTCAGGTTCTGATAAATAAAACGTGCTTACATAAAATGATCCCATTCCAAATGACGGAGCTGAGGCGGACGAACCGACGCAAGGTCTCCACCCCCCACCACGCCGTCCACCGGAGGAGACGCCTCCGGTTCCATCGCCCGAACCTTGGTGGGACCGGAGCACGTAGGTTTGGAATAAATAAGAGACGGAGGACGACAGGCAGTGCATGGGGCGACCAGCTGAGCTTGGACGGTGGTGGCGAAGAGACGAGGGCAAGCACCGGGCGGAATGGAACACATCATCAACTGATCAACGCGAGCAAAACGCTCGGTCACATCGCCATACCTTTATCGTGGTCTTTTTGGGCCTGGCCCTCATCGAATGAAGCCCACCCAGCCAACTTTATGGACATACACTTCTTGAATCCCGAATCTCACGGCCCAGTGAGCAGAAGATCCGAAATCCTGTATTTTATCGATTTCTTTTTATAAATTATAAAAAACATGTATATCTAACACGTGTGATGGATCGACGATCCCAACGTGTGACGGTGGATGTCGACATGCACGTGCATGATGTTGGGCTGCAGGAACCTTCAACCTTCCCTACCTGCAGCCCCAGCCGCCAGCTTTTGTTTCTCTGGGGCTCCTCACGAGCTTTTTCTTCCCTTCCTTTAATTTTCCACGTGCACCTCTCCTTGCAGGTGCTGGTGCACATGACGCGCGATCAAGAAAATGCTTAGCCGATCGACGCGCGGCCACATCTTTGGACTTCGATTTTTTTATAACCCGACTACTTGATATACATATGCAAGCTTCCAATGTAAGGGATTGGGTGTATATATATACACACATAATCAAGAAGAAGAAGAAGAAGCAGCAAAAGCAGGAGCAGCAGCATGAGTTCCTTGCGAGTGAAGAAAAATGCATGCATGGAGAGGAGTTGGAATGTATAGTTTAATTTTATTTATTTTACTAATTCTAACTTTAACTTTATTTATCACTGATCGAGCGGAAAACAAATGAAAGTTAAACCATTATTATTCTCTGTGTACCAAAAGTTCTCTTTCCAAACCGTTCTGCACTAGACCCACCAACAAATTAACACTCCTTTCACTCCGAAAGAGGTTCATAATCTATTTCATCTGCCAAGAGATATTCATCATATATTCTATTCTCACACTTACCCATTCGAGACGTTACCCACACACTCTCTGTATTGTTAGGTAGTTGCCCATGTTCTAAGCAAAGGCCACGCAAGCCCATCACCATCATCATGACCCATGGCCCTCCCCTACCCCACCTCCTCTCCTCCTTCGCCGGCCGGCCCAGCCCGGCCCTACAATATCCCACCACGTTACACCCACGGTAGCCACCCCCTTCCTCTTGTATATATATAGTATCCCAACAACCCGGCCGCGTATCAGACACCACCACCTTGATCGAGCGAGCAGATCGGGCGATACGTGCAATGAGGAAACCAGAAGTCGCCAACCGGACGACGGCGCCGGCCGTGAAGCTGAGGAAGGGCCTGTGGTCGCCGGAGGAGGACGACAAGCTGGTGAGGTACATGCTGAGCAGCGGACAGGGTTGCTGGAGCGACATCGCAAGGAACGCTGGACTGCAGAGGTGTGGCAAGAGCTGCCGCTTGCGGTGGATCAATTACCTCCGACCGGACCTCAAACGAGGGGCCTTCACACCACAGGAGGAGGAGCTCATCGTACACCTGCACTCGCTTCTTGGCAATAGGTCGCTCAACATTAATCAATTCCCCTGCAAGTACTGATAATTGAATGTGCGCATTTAACTTAAATCTTATAATTAACCAGTAAAAGTTGCAGGCAGAGATATGATGCTTTATATGTTATTAATTTTATGTTAAATTCTATTTCATTTTCATTAGAATTATAAATTATTTGAGTTCCCTCTCTTACTTGCGATCTTATTTTAGATTTTACAATTATCTATATTTTTTATCCAGTTAATGTACAAGAAAGTCTATAGAAGATCATATTGACGCATATGCCATGTTGAAATATTAGCATATATGCTAATATTATAACCAATTTAATGATAATATATATGAGCATATGCTAATATTATAACCAATCTAAGTTATATTATGACCTAAATTGGTTATGAGTAGATCGAAATGTTTCTTTTTATATTAATTAACTCTCTTTTTTAATTAGCTTATGTGAGACTATTACATCAGATAGTATTGCATTTAATGATACTGTAGTATATATACAAAATTAAGATAGTTCAAGGTATATTTTTTTGGGAAATAATTAATATGCATGCCACTGAATCCTTTTTTTCTGATAGTGGCCACTGCATGCTTCGAATATTGGATGCAGGTTTTAGTCATGATTAATTTTGAATAGGAATAATCTTCTATTATTTTTTGATGAAATTAAGTCTTTCTACACGCGCGCACACACACACACACACATATATATATATTTCTTACTTTGTTCCATAATATTATAAATTCCTCATTCTTGATCAGTACCAAATACCCAAGCGATTAAATTTTAAAAAATGTAGGTAGATTAATTAATCGACTTTCTCGTTTGCGTTGCATGTATTAATTAGTTCGCTTGGCTGTGGTATTGTCTAATTAATTAGGTTATATTCTGATCATATGCATGTATGTTTGTCATTCTACGGTCCATCGTCTCTAATGTGGTCCTTGTTAGATCGGCCTAACAGGTGGTCTCAGATCGCTGCTCGCCTGCCGGGCCGGACGGACAATGAGATCAAGAACTTCTGGAACTCCACCATCAAGAAAAGGCTGGAGAAGCCGTCAAAACCAGATGATGAACACCAAGAGAACACAGAAGAAATAGGAGGAGGAGGAGGATCGCAAGCACAGCCCATCAACAGCAGTGAAACAACAGCCATGCTCATGGACTCCTCATCGTCTGGTTCTCCATTTGGATTGGGTGGTGGGTTCTATGGGAATCACCATGCAACAGTCCCAGGCATCACTGGTAGTCCCGGACTCACGAGGGAGGGCAACTGTGATCTGCAGTTTCTTGTGCCTCCTCCACTCGAGGTCGTCGGTTTTGAGGAGATCAACAACACCATCAACAACTACACCAGCTCTCTTGCTACCGGGGACAACCACATCGACATGGCCGACACCAACGGCGGCGCCGGCGACAATGGAAACAACATCAGTGGAGAGGATGGCGTGATGAAAAGAGGCTGCTGGCCGGAGGGAGACAATATGAAGGTGGGGGAGTGGGTCGTCCTGAGACAACTGTTGGAAGACGTTTCCTCTTTCCCTTTCCTTGATCTACAAGTTGAATGACCAATATCTCTCTCTCTCTCTCTCTATATATATATATATAGAGCTTGCAAGAGAGGGAAACAAAGTCGATTTCACCTTTTCTTATTTATCCTACATGATACTGTTGATTTCACCTTTTGTGTGTCGTGATATATATATGTATATATGTTGAGATTTGTTTAGAAGAACTATTCATCTGAAGCAGATATGTTGATTTGTTGTAACCAATTCAAGAATTAGTGAACCAGGAGGGTTTCTGGCAGGCACGTGCATATGAATTCTCACATGCCTTCAGTTTTCTTACATGATAGGAACTTTTCTTTTCTTTGTTACTGTGCCTTTATTTGTTTGCCTTTCACTTAAAGTTTTTTTTTAACAATGGTGATGATTTTGTCTTCACTAACATTCAAAGTATTATTTCCTTATCTATCGTGATTTAAAAGTAACTTATTACTATTTATGCACTACAAGAATAGGAAGGTAAGACAACCCAAAGTTGAATACACTGGTCATCAAAACCTAAAGAGATTTTAAGTTTTTTTCAAAAAGGATAATTTTCACGTTCAACAACATTTCATCTAGTCAACTGAATCATGATTGAAGTTTCCACTTACCTACATTTCAAGTTGGATGCGCGCATATTTAATTTTAAAGGTTGCTTGATCTCACACTTCTTTCATTAACATTTTTTTCTAGTAATTTTAGAAAGAACATGAACTCCCAGACCTAAGTGGGTGGGGGTTCTGAAGTCAAAATATTAAGCAAGCAAAAGCAACCACGCATGCATATAAAGGAAAAAATTTATTGGATTGCCTTGATTGTCTTTCTAAGGGAGAGAAAAGTGGCAAAGATGATCGAGTGTATTTGGATGATCCTACTTAATTTCTTCAGTTACACTGGTACAATTATTTCTTCAGTTAAATCCTAACTTTCCACTTAGTAGGCCAGTATATGATCATGATTCATGGCTCCAGGTTTAGGGTTTTTTTTAAAATATATATATATAAAGGAAGTGAAATAATAACTGCAGGGTCTTCAATCTAGAGAAATGGATGACATGTTTGTCAATTGATGCTTCCAACACAAGTTTTACTCTCAACTGTATTATCCACTCCAACTAAACGTATCCTATTGATTGCAAAACAGTTAAAAACTATGCATATATTGGCTAATAAAATTCACCTGCATGACCCCTACAAACAATTACAAATTAAGTTGTATCTGCATGCACCAAGCAACTGTGTGTGCTTTCCCATAGTGAAAATAAATCACTTCCAAAATAGAGAAATTTTAGAGATTGTGGTTGGATACATGGCGTCAGTTTCAAGTTCAGGTTTTCACCGAAGTAAATTCAACTGTAACCATCAATGATGAGCCTACCTACCATTATACAAATACAAAGAACTGCAGCATTGTTATAGCTTTCCAAAAAAAAAGACATTCAATTCATTCATGTAGTTTATGGGAGAGTCTTGCTAAATAAATGACCATCTTCAATTCCCTCTAATCGAAAATCTTTCATTTAGTGAGTCAATTTGTCAGCAAACATAAGGATAGTTACAAGAATCTCTGCGTCTGTCTATACTATATATATCAAGTCAATAAGAGGATTGCGGACCCAATCAATATTTGTTTAAAAAATTCTAAATATACTTTGTGCATATTGATTATAAATGACTATTAGATCTTGAACAGTTCTTCTTATAAGTAATGATCATAGTTGTTCAATGAAATACTTAGGATGCATCCAGAACTTTGATAATGTGGAAATTACATATATCATATTTGATATCTACATGTTTGTGATGCATATGAGCATCAATGCATCATCTTACTCAACAAATCATTCTTATACACAAGTAAGAGGCGAATTAGGAGTCAAACAACCTAAATACCTAACAATGGTTAAACATTTTCGTTACAAATTTTCATGGTCCGTAATTTCATTGTCTTATGAAGAAAAACATGCGAGCATATTATTTTTGGACCAATGAAATACAATGTGTTTAACTTTAGTCCATGTTTGGAAGCATCTATTATGTTTTAGCTTATTTTGAAATTAGTTTATTGAATAAGTGATTTAAGAAAATCTTACAGAATAAGTGGTAAAATAAATTATTAAATGCTTTTTGTTTTTTCCCATAAGTTAGATAAAAAATCATGTTTGAAGTCATTTACTTGATAAGTGCTTAACTTATAATAAGTTAGCACAAAAAATATTTTAAAATACTATCTTGGTCAAGAAACCTAGCTAAGCTCGAAGTAATAGATGTTAAGTAATTCAGGTAAACGAGGTGATGCAAAAGGTAGTCTAGAAAGAAGTAAATTCTCATCAAGAGATGAAGGAAGGACATCTATGATGGAAACTTAAGCCTCAGTGCTTGGAACCCTTCTAGCAGTTAAGGCAACTATGTTCAAGCCGTGTCAAACTTATTATAACTGACTAGCAGTGAGTGGGGTCTCGACCTCCTTTCTGGTTTCGAGAAAAAGAAATTTGAAACTCACTGTTTATTATTTATCTAAACAAAAAAGCTTATATTCACTTGTGCTATCTGTAAATCTCAATCCTCACTTGATTAAGAGCTCGTGCTAGAACAGGAGAAACATCAGTAAATCAAATTTTCGCAAAATTCCACTTTGCAAAGTTGTAATGATTCATGCATGACACCCCTTTTAGTTCATGGGATCAAGAAGGCTAATGATACACACTGAAGACATTAATCATGACAATATTCAGTCACTTGACAATGTGAAACAAAGGGACATGTAAGCTAGCATAGTAGCCATCAACCAATCTAATTCCAATTCCCATTTTGTTTGTACCCTATATCACGTAACAGAAAAACAATAAATAAATATTGTTCTTTGAGAATTGAAGAGAACCACAGCATAGAATAGACAGGAAAAAACCCTTATTTCCTTTCACTGAGAATAAGATCATTGAAATAGCCATCTGTGTTTGCACTTGAAAATGATATTAGATTAAATCCATCTAGTGATTAACAATATTTGACACATTACTGTAGATATGACCAATAAATTTGAAATTGGTCCAGACATGAGATTCAGAACAAGTCAAAAGGAAAACCAGTTTGAGGTCTAATCGGAAAGGTGAAAGGTGCTTCCCTCATCACTGCAATGTGGTTCTTCTATAAAGCGGTACTAATTTGTTTCCTCCAAATTCTCCCTAAAGCAATCTGTGTATTTTTCAGTATAAGATATATGGAGCTGGAATGTCTTTCAATAAGGTGGATGGTAGCAACCTTGTGGACAATAACTGAAAACTTATCCAAGGTTACTTGTGCTCTTTTCAAGTTTGATAGGAATCACCTTGATACAGGATAGCAATATTGACAATGTTAGTGAGACGCTATTCCAGAGTGAGCCTTCTATTTTCCATGCTTCCTATCTGCCATTTTAAAAATTTCCATGATTTATGATCATTGGCTCAATTTCTCTAATTAAATATCAAACAAAAACCACAAACATTCTAAGGTAGCATATAAGAGAAATCTACTAGTACATGACAATCTATGTACTCGAGAAAATGATGACCTATAGTGAATTAAAATGGCATATTTTTGATGTTTATGCCTAATACAGTGGTACAGATGCTCCAAGAAAAATTAATATATTTGACTCCTTTGTATTCAATGGAAAAGCATGACTGTCTTGCATCAGATACCAAATCAATGACAGGAGCTCAGTTCATAATATCACATTATTATAAATTAGCATTACCTCTTTGAAACCATGACCTATGTGTTGCACGACGAATGTGCCTTTCATGTTTTGCCAAAAGTTCATCAACCTTGTGCAATTGAGGAAACAAAGGACCTGAGAACTCAACTCTGTCCTCTTCTTGATCTTGGTGACCCTAAGTTATTCAAATAAACAAGCTTGGCACTCAACATAATAATGTGGAAAAGTATGGGAATTAGGACCAGATACAGACATACCAAATTGCTCCTGTTCGATGGCATCTCATCGTCCAGACAGAAAGATTCTGAAAAATCTCGAGAATGGAAAATTCCAGAATGTGCAAATGAGTGTGGGTGCCGTAACTGCACGAATTGTTTCAAGAGTTCCCTCCTTGTTGTCTTGCATGACCCATTTCCATTAGAAATCTGATCATTTCTCAGAGCTTGATCATGTTCTGAAACCTCCAAACCAGCAGTAGCAGTAGTACTTATTTTTCTAATGTGGATTCGTGATGCATCATCTAATGTGTTGGATGCACGACATTTTAAACTACGTCTATCATTTGATTTTATGGATGTTCTTTCTTCTCTTCGTTTTTTGGCCCAAGTGAAACCAATAGATGTGGAAAGTGGCAAAGGGCCAGAAAAGGGAATTTGTCTGGGAGAGGCACAGTGTGCACAGTGATGCTCATCTTGTGAAATTATCTGTGGCATTGGTTGCAGATCCACAAGAAATCCAGTTTTACCATCTTCACTGAGAATATTCAGATTTAAATTCTCGTTTACAATTCCATGGGAATTTCTCTGAGGTTCCTATAAGGATGGAAATCATGATTTATTTTCAGATAGTTACATTCAAAAATGTAAAAGAGAATCCATTGCTTTATGCAGATTAGGCCATGGATGAATTTACCATGAAAGGCAAAATAAAGCCATATTTTTAGTAAAAAATGTACCTCTTTACATGTTTCCGACCTACAAGGGTCTTTTAATTCCAGTTTACATGCTCTTGGTCTATGGGTTGCTCTTGATCCATGTCCCCTCCCAGACATTCCTTTCCTGAATTTGATTTTGACATAAAAAACTCAAATCATTTAATTCATGATAAAAATATTATTTGATATTTTGTAACAAAAATATTGGAAAATTTTGTTGGACCAAATAATTTCATTGATCTGCAAGAGTTCGTCTCTACTTGATGAGGCATGCACTAACATGATAAATGCAAAAAAAGATTTATTTCTTTGTTAAATAGGTAATTATGACATTGAGTAATTTCCCCTCAAAACCCACATGCCAAATTACAAATATTACACGGTTAATCAGAAAATTTAAAGAAAAAAAGACTTTCTTGTCAATCAGAAGTAGAAACGACAATATAAGCCAGATTCTGAACTGCCTTATTTTGGATATTCACATGTAAAATCAAGTAATGAGCTAACCTGTGAGACTCCTCACGAATCTTTGCATCAATTTCCTTGCTAGGAGGGTATTTGGGTAAGCTTGATGGATCACAAGCACAAGGTTTTGTCTTGAAATACTGAGAAAAAACAAAATTTACACATCCAAGCAAAAGAAGTGCTTTGAGAAATCTTCCAAAACATTTACATGAAAAATCAGAAGCCAAAACTAAAAGAAAACAAAAAAGGGAAATGAAAAAAAAATATTTTGGATTTGCATATTTCTCATCTATTTTTGATATTATTCTTGCAATTTCAGGATTGATCAATCTGTAAATTAATATAATCTCTTGACATTATTTCAATACATTCCCACTTGGTTTGAGTGTAAAGGCTGGAGCTTTTCCAAACTTTCTGATAGAAAAGTTCCAACAGATTCTGGATGGTAAAAAATGTAATACAGGAAATAAGCCTCAATAGTCCAACTAAACTAGCATAGTTAGAACCATATGGGGAGGTTATTTGTCAAGCTACCTCAGATTTAAGGGCAGATAAGGCTGTACCACGCTTGAAAGGTTCAACAGAAAGAAGTGTCTCTATCAAACTGAAAGTAGTTGGTGGCAAATCTTTGAACGTCTGCTTAAAAGTGCTCTTATAAGTATGTTGAGGTCCAAAAATGGTTGAATGTGACAACTTAGATTTCTTCCAGTAATCTTCAGGTGGTGAACCACAAAGCTTGAAAATTTTATGCAACTGCTCTACCTACAGATGAATGTATTTACATCACAGCATCAACTTTCACTTTTTACAAAAAAAGTATGCATTGTATTTGTATTATAAGAGTTGCACACAAAAAAAAACAAAAAAAAAGGTGCAACAGATCACACACATTTTAGATAGATTCGAAGTGAGCATACAGAAAGCATGAAATACTGCATGACCTAGGATAATCTATTTTAGATTCCTTAGAGTATGCATTTATTAAGGAAACTAATGTTGAAGATATCTTCCATTCTCATTCATCTTAGAAATTCAAACAAAAATTATTATCTGGTATCACCTGATTAGGACATTGGTATCAAGTCCATTTATGTATTGTAAAATATCAGTGTCCAATACTCAAATTTGTCAAAATCAAAGGGTAATATACTCTTTAATTTGTCAAGATCAAGGGTACACTTGCTTTGTATAAGTAGGAACTTCAAGGAGTTAAAAAGGATTTCCTATGATGAAGGTGCTTAATTACAAGGAATTAAAATTCCATCAGTTAGACTAAAAGTTTAGGATTTACGAAGCTCAATGCACGCACTTTAAAGAATAATGTCAATTCCAACAAAGCAAAATTCTGCCAACCATATGATGAAAATGGTACTAAAGATGATTCTTGCTTTACCATTGACGTCACCATAACTTGAGGGGGGGTTTGAATTTTTGGAAATGGTAGAAAATGATGAAAATTTTGACCTATTATTACCCACCATTTCACATCATTTCCTATTATTTCCAAAAGCACAAACCCCCCTTAAGGTCATTTACAATGAACAGATTTCTAGAACCTTTCACCAAAATAGGACTTTCATTTATCCCATCAAAATTGTTTTAGCCTGAAATTAGCATTCATTCTAAAAGTCATATGCCCAGATTCAGTGTTAATTATAATTACTAAATTCCAATAATAATAAAATGGTTTACAACAAAGAACAATTATTTATTTATGGTTTTCTCAGAAAAAAATTTTACAGGGTGATTTACTGGTATAATTACAACAAATTCAAAATTTTCTCAATACCATATATTTTCCTCATTTTATTCTATATCAGTAGTTTTCAAATAAATGCATAGAATATAGTGGGCTTACATAATTAGGTTAAATCATGTTAGGTCTTAGATGCACTAAAGCAGAATACCTCTGTACGTCCTTGTAAAATAGGCTTCCCAATTAGTAGTTCTGCAAGAACACAGCCAACACTCCACAAATCCACAGATGCCACATAGTTTGTTGAGCCCAACAGTAGCTCTGGTGGCCGATACCACAGAGTCACCACACGACTTGTCAAAGGCTGCCCCTGGCGAGGACATAGGAAATTTGCAAGCCCAAAATCAGCTATTTTCAGTATTCCTTCATTGTTAACTAGGAGATTTGCGCCCTTTATGTCTCGATGCATGACACCACGTGAATGGCAGTGACTAAGACCTGATAATAATTGGTACACATAACACTTCACCTGAAAGAGATACTGTTTCTTTATGAGAATGCTCATAAAAAACACATATGCTGTCTATAAAACTCAGAGAAGAACAATGTACCTAGCTAGAAAAATCAGATTTCATAGCAGAATGCTCTGACATAATTTGAAAAATTGGCTAACCTGTGATTCACTAAATTTGATTTCAGGAGAGGCTAATAGTCCAGCAAGATCATGCTCCATGTATTCAAACACAAAATATATGGTAGAAGATAATTGAGAAGCAATTAAGCCTTCCAGTTTCACAACATTTGGATGGTCAAGCTTGCGAAGTATTTGAATTTCTCTGGCCATAAATCTAACACTCACAGGTTCAAAATTATCAAAACGCACCTTCTTCAGAGCAACAATTTTCCCAGTATCAATATGACATGCCCGAAACACACTGCTGTAAGTGCCTTGTCCAATCTGCAAAGGTAGAAGATAGATTGTGCTAAGAAATTTATTCTTACTAAATGATGTTGATATTTGATAGAAACATATAGACACAAATTTGGGCAACAATTACTTTTCCAGCATACAAAATAACAATATATATAAAAATGACGAGCAGCAGACAAAGAAGGTAAAATGACAAGCACCAGATGAAGGTTCCCTGTTGTGCTTGGTAACCATCAAATCAAATATGCTTGCTCTGGCTAGCCAAATAATCATTGTTTCTGCTATCCAGACATCAATATGAAAGGTCATAAAATACAGAACTTAAAGCAGTCCTATCCTATCTTTAGGTCTGCAATTTAATTTTTGACTAAATGGACCTGATAAGAATGCTAGAATATAAGAAAATGTATCAAGTGACATCTATGATAATGTCCTGAAAATCAATACAAAATTTTCCATATTTTAAAAGACAAATCTTGGAGTTATCACGAAATAAAAATAAACCGTCAAAACAGATTGAACAAGAATTCCTCTGCTAAACATTCCTTGCATTCAGTAATCTTTTGCACCCAAATTATGAAAAAAGACGAATTAAAGGGAAACTGAACAGAAAACTACCAAAAGAATAGCTTGTGTTTCAAAGCTCAACTCATTAAGTTAAGAAAAAAATGTCTCAATATGTGATCATGTTATTCAAAAGTCAGGCATTTTCCCCATGAGTCCATGATTCAGTTTTGAGCTTGTGTTATTAACGGGCTATCTAGCATATTGGATAGGAAAATTAGAAGATATGTGCGCCTTTGAACTCTTTCTTTCCCTGAGTGGATTAGCCACATTAGGGCCAATGCTTCTTACAGTTAGGATTGTACAAACCCAAGATCCTTTTTTTACTCTTTCTTAATTAAGTTTTGACCCCCTTTTACTATTGGTACTTGATTGATAAGGTAACAAGTAAGAGGGTGGGGGATTAGACTAACTAAGCCATCCTATGAAACTCTCTTCTTTCATGGAGATTGTATAAGCATGAAGAATTTTAATTCATAACTCATTGGTAGGCATCAACTCAGAATAATTTTTCATTTTCCCAAAAACAACTACTAATTAGTGACCATAACTTATGTTTGCACACTCTTAAGTTAGGGATACTTCCTTTTCCTCGTCCTTATAGATAGATCTTGGCAGTTGTCGACTTTATTTGCTATTAGCTGATGGCTACCCCTTTCCTTGCTATGACCATGTTAAATCTTGGGAAGAAAGCATCATGGGTGATAATAGTAATTCCAGTTAGCATTATGGGTGTAGGTTCAATTGCTTACTAGAAAAAAAAAATCCAATTCTATCTTCATAATGGAAGTCAGCCAGTGCTTGAGTAAGCCAAAATCTGGTTTACAAAATCAGAAAGACTACATTGGAGATAGAATGAAAAGGAAAATGACTTTAAAAGGATTTTTTCCATGTGATTACAAATACATGTTTATATATATACTTGAAGATAAGCATACATCTATAGGAGCAAGAAAGGGAAAACAGTCGCATTGCAGGGCAAGTTTACTCCAAGAGGAAAATTAATTGTCATTCATTTTCCAGGTTCATAAGCCCACTTGGCCATAATTACTAAATTAGTATATGACAAGGTCAAATAAGCAAACAAAGAAATAAAATAAATTCAAAGACAACAGCATGGTAATTGTAAACTACTAAAAATGTTCAACTTGGTATCAAGCTCTATCAAATCATCATTACACTCCACATACATCAAATTACAACACATGTAAGTGGATACGTATAAGCCACATAGGTGGGGAATTATGGGAATTTAGCACAATATGCAGTCCAGTGGACGTCAAGACCACATAAGTTTTTTCATAAGGATAATGTTTTTGCTTAAATTTAAATGCAAGATGTCATCTCTCACAGTAGAGTGGATGACTAATTATGGAATCATGCTGTTGGTAAGACCACATACACTTTATCTACCAAGTCTCTATCTGAATTAGATATGCAACCTCTGCAATTTGTGAACACTGAAATCTGGTTTTTTCTTTCTTTTTTTATGGGGGAGGGGAAGCTTTACCAATGTTTTGTAGTTCATGCTTAATTTTCCTAATTTATTTATCAAGGAACAATTAATCCATGGAGCAGATGTTCATCTTGCGAGAGTTGTGCCATTTCACAGATAAGAACTTCAGAGCACAAGGTTTCAGATCACACCAGTGGATGGTGCCACTATATTACAATTCCATATTTCTAGAAGGGTATCCAAATTTTATGATTGAAGAATGACGATGGTGCAAATGTAAGTGCTCAAGAGTGAACAAAAAGAGAAAATAAACGGGAGAGGCAATATGTTCCATTCCTCGTTCGACCAATAGAAATAAAGATTATTTCACGGACGCTCAGATGAATCGACGAACTTGCCTTTGAAACGACAGACGGCGAGCTCAAACGAATACTCACACTCAAAAATGGATGGAAGATGTCATTACCTTCTCCAATTTCAGAAAGGAATCGGCTTTGAGCGGCACCCAGCCCTGAATTGCTTCTCCTGCAACAGCACTAAGCCAAGCAGGCCAACCGGCAGCAACCTGTTCCCCCTCCACATGCCTGTGCAGGCTGGACAACCTGAAACTCAAGGATCCCTCATCCGCATTCGAGCGCCCCCTGCTAAACTTCTCCTTCGACTTCTCGGGCCCGGCCCCATCCTTCCTCCGTCTATCAGACTTGCCGGAAAAATGCTTGGATCGTGAGGTGGGCAGCAGAGAAGCGAAGATCCCACCGTGGTCACGTGAAGAAGCGGGGTTGTCAGACGCGGGTGTTACGAAGACGGTGTGCTTGGACGCAATGCACCCCATGGCGCTCCCCGGGAACGAGCCGCCGCATCAACCTCGGCCGAAATTCTCGCCAACTGAGAGCGCCCAAGATCGGAAAGGGTTCAAGGGCAAAGAACTTTATCGGACTGACAACAGCCAAAATGTAGGAAACGGATGGAAAAACCCGGAGCTTTAGTTGGTACAGGTTTGGGTCGTGTACCGTCCTCCAAATAAAACCGCTTCTGCTTTGCAATACCCTGCTCTCCTATTCTTCTCCAGGTCTTACTTCGTTTCGCTCCTTTTAGGTTGTGTGTTAGTTGATCGGGACCACAGACCTCCCAAACACGACAGCACGGAGGAGATATCCTGTCGCTTTCGGCGCAAATGTAGGATATGGTGGAGGTTGCAGTTCTGTCGGCGACGACGTCGTCTCCCCCGAATTCAATGCCGGATTGGCGACGAGAGGGAGCAAGACGGGCATGGATGAACAGGACCAGCCCGTGGGTGGCGGTGGATGTGGTGGGGTATGGGAGACGACGATCACTGCACACCACCTGTCCTCTTCCGCTCCATCAACCCTTCCTTCATCGGACATGCTCGTCCGCTTCAATTTATTGCCGCTTCAAAGCGTAGGTACCAAATCCCTAACACAAGTGATCTCGCGGTGTTCGGAGAAGTGGTGGGTAGTGGCGTCGTGCAGACAATGGAGTGGGTAGGTCTTTTTTATTTTTAATAAATAAATTTTGGAAGTTAATTCTTACTTTTAATAGTTAAGCTTTTATATATGAATGGCTGTGCAATTTCTGTAGATGACTATAGCGTCATTAAATTTTTTAATATTACGAATCATTTTACATATTACAATAGCTATTTTAAAGATAAAATTTGAAATAAATATTTATAAAATATTTTACAATATTTTTGAAGATAATCGTCTTATAATATTTTTAATTTTACATTAACGCATTTCAACGTTACATATTACATTTCACATTTTATTAAATATATTATTGATTATACTAAATAAGTTGAAAGGATTATTTTATAATTTTCACTATTAAATGAAAGGAGCAGCTTATAAACTACTTCTAGATTTATTAAAAAAATGACTTGAGAAGGAGCAATAGCATTTTCAAAGAATTGCTATAATTTTTGGAGTGATGCATTTGTCTGACTTTAAATTTGAGCTACTCCAAATAACTCCTAAAGTTACAAGTACTTGTAAATAAACGCAATCTAAATTGTATATAACATAAAATATTTAAAAAATAAAATATAAATATTCCTTAACAAGAGTCTAAACAATCTACAATATGAAATATTTAAAATAAAATATAAAATACTCCTAGTTAAATTAATGTATACTTATTAATTTACATATAAATTAAATATGTTATCTTTCTAATTATAATTATGTTTATAATTTTTTAGCATGAAATAATTATATTTAAATTTATATGTCTTGATTCGCATATTTGAATTAATCTTTTTATATAAAATGTAGCATACTACAGGGAAATAACTTATATTTAAATTCAGATTCTCGCATTTGAATATTCAGATGGAGCTTTTATAAGCTACAGATATTACTTAAATTCTGATTTTTGAATTCCAAAATTCACATATCATCCAAAAATTGAAAAATACGTCAAATATGAATTCAAATAGTTAAATAATTAATTGAATATTAATCAACAAATTTGAATCATCCATATATTAAATAGATATATGTGCATTTGAATATAAATCTATCCGAGTGATATCTTCTCAGAATACACCCCTAGCAACCTTCGCTATGGCCGTCTCAAGCACTTCTTCATCTGCCATTGTTTCAGCAACATTATTTGCCACATTTCAACCATCACCACCACAAATACTGGTTAAAACCACTCTTCCTTTCTGTATAAAAAATTGATATTATAGAAATTCATCATTAGGAACAGTGCAAGCCATGGTTTTGAATCAGAGGAACGCAAGGGATGGATAAGCTACCCATCAACAAAAGAATACATTAAAATACAACAAAATAGTATACAATTCTGTAGCTCAGTACTCTTTTAAGCAGGAGGAAAGAACAGACTCAACCGTCTCGGACGAAGCCATGCCACCAAAAGAATGCACAAAGAGAACACAAATTAAGATACATACATACCAAGGCTCATAATGCAAAGCATACATGACAAATTACAAGCTTTTAGATAAATTCAGAATTGCTATGATTATTTCTCAGACCTCAGCACTTAAAAAGCTCTGCAGCTCCAACAAGATTCCATTCCTTCAACAAGCTGAAATAGATCCTAAACGCTTTGCAGGTTTCAGCTGTGTTAGAAAAGAGAATACTGAAGTAAATCATGTGTCATTATGTTCCTTCTTCTTTCAGCCGGAAAACCCCAGCTGGGTGTTGATCATTGCTGTATTCTGTTCTTCCTTGTAAGGTGTGGTTGTTTACTGGATTGTATGCTTCAGGCTGTATATCGTTAAAAGCAGCACCAAAATTGGTCACGCTGTGGCTGCTCTTTCTGGCAGCCGGCACATCATGATTATGCTTCCCCTCATAGGTTGTTATCACAGACCCTGCATCAGTTGAAGCACGTTCAACATGCTTACGGACGGTACATCCTGTATAAGTGCACTTGTAATAACTCCTGTAGACACATAAGAAGTGTCAGAAAAATAAGCCTACAAAATGTCTCGTGTGATCCGTACATTGAGAAAATATCACAAATGAAACAAATGATCGGGTGAGAAAAAAATTTAGTTGGTCGAGAAAATTATCAATAAGCTACAAAACATAAGGGTTGGCATGGAAAACCGGTACTTGAATGAGGCCTCCATTCAAAAATTAAGGAGTTATGGGCAGAGAACCATGGGAACTAAAAGGATCAAATTTCTCTTTTCCATATACCTAACGATTACCAATGCTGCACATTTCTCTCTCTCTTTTTTAAGAACCATAAATACCCAATGAGAAATCCAACACATAAAACCTTCTTCAACATATGAGCTTCATTTTTAAGTGCACTCTTGCATGAAAGAAGACTAGGTTATATTCCTACATCCAAAATTCGAACATCTCAGTGTCACAAGAAAAACCATGCAATAAATATGTATATTAAAATTGCTGTCTAGAATACTGTACACATTGTACAATATCATAATCATAGCCTAGTTATAAGCTGATGAATCTACTAGACTTGAGTTGAGCCAGATCAAGCATAACTACATAATTTAAGAATGAGATATTTTCAAAACTGATGATAGATAAACTTTAACCAAATTAACTGCATTAACTCAAATGATCAGAGGCTGTAATACTTGCAATTCTTTTTAAGATTTGAATCCTGAAAAATACAAACAGTACTACCATTATAAAAAACAACTTTAACCTAGTCTCGTCTAGGTTAGTCTATGATACTTGAGCTTGCTTGATGCTAATTTAATTGTCATGGAGACAAAAGGTTCGTAGCAACTTAGCATAAAAAGCATGGAGTTTATCCACAGCATCACATCATTTTCCATTATTATTCTTCTTCCATTTTTATTTTTCCTCTATTTTTCTGTTTTCTGTTGCTCAGTGTATTTCAGTTGCAGTTATTTCTTTATTTTTTCAGTTGAAGTTTTATTTTCTTAATTCATACAACGTCAGGGTCCAGACAATAAAATGTCACATGCACAGTACTTTGTGTCTAGAGCATCGTGGTCTGGACTGATAAGAAAAGGTCCCATCAAGACAATTTTACTGGCGCACTTGAATAATGAGATCCTGGATATGATAAAATACTTTTAAGGACTCTTACTTCTCTCAGAAAATATCTTTTTCCATCTGAGGGTTCAGAAACATTAGAAGAATTTGAGATCTTAAGAAGCTAACATGTGCACAGAATCAAAATGAAGAGAAAAAACAAACCTAGGATTGGGATTCCCTTTCACTACTTTCTGCCCATACTTGCGCCATCTGTAGCCATCATCTAGAAGATCAACTTCACTTTGTGTTTGTACAATGACCCTTGGTTCTGTCACAGTCTTGTGCAAAGTACTTGATTTGGTCACTCCAGCATCCAAATTCCTGTTCATCCAAGGACTAATTGTTAGGAAAAGAAAAAGGATACCTGGGACATGATCGGTTCACATAGAAGATTTTACCTTTTTTTTGGATCATGCACATCTTCATCCCTGTCATTTGCCCCCACTTCCTCATCACTTGAACCAGAAAACTGTTCTATTGCAGTTTGGCCAGATTCACGATCTCTTTTATGAGAATCAGCTGTTCTAATGAGATTACGAGATTGACTCTTTCCATTTGGATCAGAGATCCCATTTGATTCAATTGGTATGGTTTCCTTGACACGCTTGCCAGGTGCTGGTTGGTCATGATTATGCTGCCCCTTGTAAATTATCTCAGTAACTTGACCATCCAAAGAGCGCTCAACCTTCTTCTTGACTAGACAATCAGGATGAGTGCATCTGTAATAGCTCCTAGGAAATTCACTTCCCTTGACCTGCTTTTGCCCGTATTTTCTCCAATTGAAGCCATCATCAGCAGGCTTATCAACAATAAAGGATGTAGATTGGGACTTGGTATCTGCCTGAGGAACATCAGCAGGTCTACTTTCTGGTGTTTGTGTTGGCATTTGCTGAAATGTGCTGGCTGCAGAACTGGAAGGATGTATCATAGAGGTTGTTGTTGCTGAAGAGATAGGTGGATAATTTCCCTGAACATTGGCATGAGAATTTGACCATGATGCCTGAGCTGTTACTTGTGCGAGGACCTGTTGGTGAGAAATTCCATAAGGTCCCTGAAAAGTCCAAATTCCCAGTATATCTCATCAGAGAACAATTGAAGTCAGCTGCCACTTCCATAATAATACCCATGTAGCTTATAATTAAGATAACTACCACACTACAAGCATTGCAATGAATTCTGAAGTAAAAATGGAATGGAAAAATGAAAAAAAAAAGATGAGGAAAGACAATATGTAGTTTTTATAGATGTCTAAATTGGATATAACAGCTTATAGCAAATCGGTTAATTGTCATCAAATTCAAATGTTAACTGACTCATTTGTGTAATTTTAGAATATAAGCTACAGAAAAGGTGGGTCTTTAAGTTAAGCAGGGTAACCACTGCTGTCCATCATGCAATTCATGCCTTAACCTGGAGGCAGTGAAGCTTCTCCGTGAGTGTAACCTTGTCAGGGAATGAATGCAGTAAGGCATGTTTCGATATTCAAACACAACCAAATGTTCTTTTATTTGGGATGGAAATGGGAAGGAAATGTAATGAAAACTGTTGAAACTTAGTTTTCGTATTTTTTTGGTGATTTAAAATGCATTTGAATATTAAGATTTGCTAAATATGATATTGAGATTAGATCCAAATAGTTGATGAAATTTGAAATATGAATTCTGAAATTAAAAATATGATTATCTGAATTATAGAATTTATAATATAGTTTTTTTATTGTTGAAATTTTTTGTGAATGCTAAAATCTACAGATGAATGTTGAGATTTATTGTAAATGTTGAAATTTAATCTTAGATTTGAATTAATGATGCTAGGAATTGTTGAAGTAGTTGATGATTATTATGAATTTTGTAATCAAACATATGATTGGTTTGTGTTTGAATTTTAAAATCAAATTATGAATTTAAATGTCATTGATGAGATAAATGTTGTAGGACTCAACTAACTGTTATAGGGACTTTTTGAAGCTATATTAAAGATCAGACATCCATCTCTTATTGATGACAATATAATGGCTATCTTTCATTCGAGTTTTGTTGTACATTCTTGTATGTTTATGTATAGATTTTGGTAGAAATTTTGTAAAAAGACTTTCGTACTTAATTTTATTATTTTAATGTACTTTCCTCACCATTGAAGACAAAGGATTAAATTTATACTCAACTTGTAAAGATAATTTTTAAATTGTGAAAGAGAGAATTAAGAGCATATATAAAAAGGTAGCTTTTCTGGAAGTAAAAAGGAAAAGAAGAGAGTGAAAATTCCCAACACATGGTAGTATGTGAGGATTGAACATAAACAGTGATCGAACTAGTATAAAACCTTTATACCAAGTGTGGTTTGTATGTAAAATGTGTACTTGTTTATTTTATTCAATTAACCAATAAAAATCTATACACATGTAAGTGACCTTAGGGATTTTGTTCCTTCAAAAACAAACAGGACAATCAAAATTCAGTTCGATGTGATTTTTCATTAAATTACACAAGGTTATATATGACACAAATGAAGATATCCTTTTTTCTCTCATCTTCTGCTAGAAAAATGAATCAATAACTTTGTTATTGTTATCTCATATGCTAGTCATGTCAAGTTCTACATTTTTAGAAATTGATTCCTGCATCCCTACCATCTCCTATACATGCTTGCTTATGACATAAAGATCCACCACATTGCCACTGTATATGCATATTAAGTGATTTTCCAGCCACCTCAGAAAATCCCCTTGAAAATAGAAAATGAAAAATTTCCAATGATTCCTCCATATTGCAGTCTGTTATAGATATTCTTATCAATTGTGCATTTCCATTGCACTTTTGGATCACACTTACACACTGAAATAACTAAAACACTATCTCTGAATAAGCCAATTAAAATTAAAGTTGTACAATCAAAAAATATGAGTCAGCTTGATCACTTCACATGAACAAGAAGAGAGATCAACATTAATTTTTTATTCCATAACTTGAACTTCCCAAAAAACATACATGTGCACTACACTATCAAATAGCAGGTCGGGTCCATCTGAATCATCTTGAACTAATTCCAAACAGTAAATTCACAAGCAATCTATTTGCCAACTCCAAAAATGTTATTGGATATTGACTGTGGAGTTGTGATTTCATTGCCTTTCAACAAGAAGGTTGGAAGACTAGCAGTGCGGCTACTTGGTGGGGCTGCCATCTGTTGCTAGCCAACAGCAGTGACAAGGAGAAAAATGGGCAGAAGCAACTGCTGCTGCTGATCTTTCCTTTTTTTCTGTGTTGGTGGACTAAGATTAAGGCTCTACTACCGTGTAAGTTGTGAGTTAGGTGAGAAAAATGAAGATCAAATTCTATTACTAGGACAATAATGCAAATATTGGGGTTACCTTCCAAGCAATGTTCAACCTGTCAACCAAAATGACCATAAATTACTAGTCTGTATCATATCCCTTCCAGAGACGAGATCTTCTCTTCCCATCTTATGAGTCCCTTTGCCTGATATTTACATTTTAATGTTAATTAATTCTTTATTGGACTTATATCGCCAGTCACTTTCATGTAATGATTAGTATTGTACTAAGAAATACATATTAATTAGATCCAATTCTCACCTGAAACACATATAGTGCTATCTTCTTTCCACTAGCTTGTATTTTACCTTTTGTTTAGAAATTATATTTATAAACAAAACTCTTGGTTGTACACATGTACGTCACCTTTGTATCTCCACACTGCGAATCTCTCAAACTCATCAACCTGGATGTCATTAGATGATAACTCATTTGTTCATTTTGAACTATGACAATGGAGTTTACAAATGCCAACATAGATACAAACAAACAATTGAATTGTATATTTTACTTGGTGCAAGCTGCATTAGTGTGCCACCATTCTTCACACCCATCCTTTCAATACTCCAGTATTCATGTCTTGAATGATAAAATAACCCTAATGCTTCCCCATTCAAGAAGACACTTTGATCAACCGTCATTAAAGTAAGAAGTTTAACAGAAAATGTTTTACATTTGTTGTTTTTTAATAGAATATATATTCATTGCTACCTCCATATAATAACAGGTTTCAACAAAAGCAGAGTATGAAAACTATATCTGTAATATACGAGTCTGAAGATGGATTGCACTGCATATGCAAGTATGAAAACTGGATGTAGAACATAGAAATGAATAGTTATTTTGCAAATAAATACAGAGGAATTAGAAAGGCAAGAAAGATGGATCAAAAGAATGCAAGGCATTAGTGCAATATAAATTTCAATATAATGAGTGAATATTCCATTTTGTATGCTGTAAGATAGAATGAAAAGTAGGTATTGTAGTGATCCTAGTAGAAGTAGATGCAAAACTTTTGTAAGACAAATTGCATTACGATGATGACATATAGTTTAGAAGACAATAATTATGAAGATTGTGTTGTATGTAAAGCAAAGAGGAAAAAGGTAGCATGCATTCACTAAGGGGTACAATTATAAAATGCTATACCATACCAGAAGTTCTGATTTTTCAGATCAACTCTTTTTCAGCGATTGCACAATAACGAAAATATAAACTCTTGCAATAGAAGATTTCTAACAAACTCATTCATAATAATCCAAGAGAATAATTAATTTATTTTTTTTTCTTATCTTGAATAGGAGAAACTACATGAAAACTTAACCAAAATAAAAGTTTGATGACATGCATAACACTTAAATAAAAGTTTAAAAATTAATTTTATATGACATAAACCATGATTTTGAAACCAAACTAGACTGGCCAACTGAATCCAGTTCAGATGGAACAGGTCATAAATCTGGTTTTTCCTGCAAAACACTACCATGCTCATTGAACTATTGCATACCAAAGAGAACCAGACTAAATCTGTTTTAACCACCAGTTTAGATCATCAAATTAAACCATTGATACCCATAGCTATTGCATACTTAAATCATATACCTTAGTTTCATCCATATTCATGAAAAACAACTCCCAAAAAATGCATCTCCTTTAGCAAAGGGTGACAGATGGTCTAGTAGCCACCTTTTTACACCTAAATTTCTATCTTCTTACATTTAAACTCAATTAACCATATCAACTTGATTGGTGTTTTTTCACCTTCCTGCATTTCTGCATAGGCTTCTTTCGTAAGCTTTAGAAATTCCTTAATTTCTGATATTGTATTAAATATTAAGTATAGAATGATGATGGAATCATTGTACAACACTAGGGCACATTATTTGTAACACCAGAAGACTTGTAATCACAGCATTTAAAGATCAAAATTTACCATTCCTTGTGATGCGTTGGACAATCATATATCTATTGTCCAATGTTAAACAGTGTAAACATCATCATTCAATGAATCCCATGTCTGCACTTTTCAAATTCACTCAATCTCCAAACAAAAAATCTATCCCCGAACATGGAAAGGTTTGAGATTTAGATTCCAAATTCTAATTTTAAGTGTAGCCGTTGTTCTTCCAAGTCTTGAAAAATTCATGGAGAGAGTGAGAGTCCAATTCCCATAGCTAAATACACTTTTGCCTCCCTCTCCCTTCTCCCAAGATCCATCAAAGGTTGTCTGAATGACAACTTTCTTGAACATGAATTTCTTTCACTTGAAATGGAATAGTCAGTTCTTGTCTGTCAGCCCAATTCCTATCCAGGGAGTCACAATCTACTTCTGATTGCTTTCAAGCAAGCCTACAAAGCTTCCCTTTTGATCACTGTGTCATTCCACCAGCACATCATGCTTGCCTCTCTAATCTCTGGTACTATCCACCCAACAATGTTCAATGAGGTAATGAAATCAATGGTTTGATCATCTAGTGGCTTCTATTATGTTGAAAAAAATCCAATTGTAATTGACCGGTTATTATGAATTCCTTCAAATCTTTTATGAATTGATGCAAATCTATAATAAAAAAACAGATGTTGTATCTCTCTCTCTTGGATTTCACATGACTTTTTCTGTGATGTTGTAGAGGTTAGAATTAGTATTGTATTTTTTAACATAATTAGTGTTGTATATTTGTATCAACATTTTGATCACTTACACATGTATGAAAAAATATGTATTATGTTTGATTGTGTAGAAGAAATTTTAGTAATTATTACTTAATAGAACAACCTAAAATGCATGTATGTTTGGAATATTTCAAAAAAAGTTTTAAATCATTTATGAATTTCTAAAAAATGACCAAGTTGGTTTACCGTCCAATTCATTAAATGATGACATCGTTTTTCCATCGTCACTGGTTGAATAATTTCATACCAAAACTGGTGATCTTCTGGTGTAGCTATGATTCAATTTCAAAAACTACGATGCAGACAAAAGCATTGTCTCGTATACCAGTGGAGTGGACAATTGTATGCTATTATTTCATTTATTAGAAATGTAGAATTATGACAAGAGAAGCCCAACGGCCTTGCACTGTTGCACACCTAACAACGACCCCATCTACTGCTTTCAAAGGCTCAAGGCAAAAAAAAACCTTCTCAAACCAGGCTGGTGCCTAATTACCGATCAGGAAAGAAGTCGAGATTTGAAAAGTAGATGAAAAAAATTCTTTCAATTCTATTGTACTTCAAAAAGGTTTCCTCTGTCAGTGGTATGTCACAACCTATAGGATAATTCTCAATTCAAATAGAGAATTATCCTATTCAGCTTCCAAACTGAACGAACTCTTCTCTGAGTTGAACCTACTCCTCTTCCTCCTCGAAGGCCTGACTTTCTAAAAACTATTCCATTGAGAAATAGGTTGTGAGAACAAAGTGCTAAGGCAGACAATCATCATATTAGTCAAAGATCATTCTCTTGACGTGGAAGAGAGGAAGAGCACACACCTACAAGTCATAGCATGTGCCTCCACCCAATCGAGAATTTCTGTGCCCTTCGTTAGATTTACAAAGACTAACTAACTGGTCGGGCAAAGCCAACAAAATCCAAACACGGGGCATAACAAGGCTAACAAGCAAGAGTAGTGAGAAGGAGAATTCACAGACCTGAACAGGGGAAAAGAAGTTGGGGGAATCCAGAATTCCCGAAGGAATCTGGAAGAACGGTGAAGGCAATTCCGATCTCCCACTCTCTTTATCTTCAGATCCACCACCACCACTATTATTATTATCATTACTATTCTCTCCCCCAGCAGCCGCCGTCGTCCTCCGTCCAATTCCTGCTGCTGCCACGGGGGAAGTCATGGCACCGATCAGCAGCTCGGAGAACGACGGACAGGCGGAGTCGCCGTTCTCGGGGAACAAGTTAGACACGAGCGTCATCGGACCAGGGCTTACGTCAGTGAGGAAACCGAAGGGGCTGGTCCGCGGGGGCAGCGTCAAGGTCGGCCTTGTCAGGGGCGACAACGTCTTCTTCTTCTTCTCCCTGTTGTTCTTCTTCTTCTTCTCTTCCTCCTCCTTCCTTCCCTCCTCCTCCTCCTTCCTGCCTCCTCCCTTCTCCTCCGTCCCCGCCATCGGATCCACCCTTAGGGAAGCAAATTCCGCTCCTCCCCGCCTTTCTTGGGATTCCCTTTGCGTCTCCGTTCCCATGCCTTTGCGGTGGCGATCCAGCAGTCGAAGCTCTCCCTATCTTCTCACTCCCATCAATCGTGCAAGGCTTGAGCTCGTTTGCTTGCTGGACATCGTTGACTTTGCAGTGATCCTTCGCAATAACCACTTATTATTATTATTATTATTATTATTATTATTTTCACCACGTCGCAAAAAGAATCACTCGTCGAGTAAGTAACCGCAAACCGTTGGGTGGATGAGCACGTCCGGATAAGTGACGGTTGTCGCAGAGGCTTCTCCGGTGAGCCACCTGCTTGTCCTGCCTGGACTACTTGGAAAAAGCAGACCTTCCGTGGGGCAGTGGGCAAGATCGCACGGTCATTATTTTTTGTAAAATCGTACGGCCATTGTTGCCCTCGTCGGAAATCGGAATCTGGTTACGGTGGCGACAAATCATGTTTATCCTTATTATACGTTAACATTTTAGAATATATTTATTAAATATTTTTTATATTTTTTTATTATTCATATAATTAAATAAATATTATTATTTATTTTATTATAAATCATGTATTTTATCATAAATCATAAAATTTAACTCACCTAAAAAATATCTAAACAAAATAAGATTTCTATTTGATTAGTTTTCTCTTATGTAACTATATTTCTTATCATAATATCTTATAATATTATTTATTAAATATTTTTTATATTATTTACTCTTGATATAGTAATTCTTAAAAAATACTATTATCACGATTCTAAAAAAAATATTATCTCAAAAAAAAAATTAAAATTTATTATCATATTAATATAATAAATATAATTTAATATTCCATTACGTATTTTAATCATTATTCATCGTAACTTTCAAAAAATACTGTTATCAAATTATTTTAATAAATATATTTTTTTATTTTTTTACATATTTTATTTATTATTCACCACAACTTTCAAAAAAAATACTATCAATCGTATTATTATAATAAATATTATTCATTATTCTTTTACGTATTTTATTCATTATTTATCTTAATTTAAAAAAAATATTATCATTTTTTTATTATAAATCATATAATTTTTAAACAATCATAAAATTCACTTTATTATTCACTTTATTTCATTGAACGTCTTCTACGTGATTTTTCCACTATCATAAAAGTATTGTTGTCGATTGTATCAATGTAAACTAGAATAATTAGATAAACTCTCGTATCAACTACACCTTCGAAGTTTAAATCGTGTTACTTAAAAAATAGGATTTAAATTTTAATTGTTAAAAAACATGAGATAAAAAATAGAAGCTTTTAACTTAAGATTTTGGATGTATGATTTATGATTTAAAATTTAAGAGTTTATTTTAAAAAATTAGTAATTAAATTAATTAGCAAAAAACAAAAGACTTTAAGAGTTCAACAACTTGAGCAACAATCACACGTAGGTTACATCACAAAAGACCAAACAACACCGACTAAAAGTAAATAAGAAAAAAAAAAAACATAAAAAAAATCTTCAACAATGTTAAATATAATTTTAACTATGAAAAATTAAATTTAAATATAATTTTACAAATGATGATATAATTACATAATAAATTCAACTACTCTATATTATTAAAAAAAAGAAAATTATGCTTATTATATAGAGTCGGTGATGTATAATTTTTTTATCAAATAAAATATATAAATAATAATTGTAACAATTTTTTTACTGTAGAAGTTGAATATGAATTTTCAAATGTACCCTTACCTTTATTTTTTGCAAATACTTATAAAAATAAACCACAGTAGGAGAAAAATTGGAAAAAATATTCTTTCTTCTTTAACATGTTAAACTGATTTTTATTAATTTTGTAAGTATCATTATCTATCTTCTCGGTTGTTTGGAAAAAGTATAAAAAATATTGAAAAAGAAACATTATTCACTAATACGACAATTCAATACAATTGTAATACAGTTGATTTTTGCATATGTATGTTTTTACCATTATATTATGAAAAAATATCTTCTGAGAATTTTTCTGTATGATAATTTCTCTAATCACACTAGTTTGTGATATTTATATGTTAACCATTTTACGAGGATAACTTTTATTTTATATACCATAAAAAGTCTAACAAATTCTTAAAAAGCGTAAAATTGAAATTTTAAAAAATTTACCATTCTTTCCAACAGCACTTTTAATTTTCAAATGATCTTTATTGTAATTATTCTTTTGAAGATCTATTACAATGGTAGTATTTGAGTACGTATTTTGGTAGGTTAGGTTGAATTTTATATTTTAAAAAAAAAAATTATACGATTTACGAAAAAAGTAATAATAGTATTTTTTTAAAGTTATAATAAATAATAAATAAAATAAGTAAAAAAATGTATAGTATTTATTATAATAGTGTGATGATAATTTTTTTTTAAAATTACGATAAATAATAAATAAAATATGTAATAAAATAATAAATAATATTTATTATATTAATGTGATAATGATATTTATTTAAAAGTGATGATGATTTTTTTTTAAAAAAAGTTAAATGTAAAAATAGTTAATAAATAATATTATAAAATATTATAATATATAATAAAAAATATAATTATATAATAATAAATATCCGCACAAATAGAGCAATATAATTTTAATTTAACTCTTTCAAGATTGATACAAACGTACTCATGTATATATACAAACATGTGTGTGTGTATATGTACATGAGAAAATAAAAGCACACGCACGCGCAACGTAAATAGTGGAGTCGCAGGCCTCGCCGTCCTCGATTTCTCTCCTCCGTCCGCTCGTCTACGCTTTGAGCCGAAACGACACGAGCTTCATGGAATCCTTCCCCCGAGAACCGCCACCACCACCCCAAACAATCGCCTCGTACGTGTTCCAGACGTGGTCGTCGCCGTCGGCCGCGTGTATCACAAGCTTGTAGTCCCTCCCGGTCTCGAACCGCCGAGGCCGGCTCCCGGCGCTGATGACCTCGACGTACACGAGCGACTCGCCGGCGTCGTCGTTGTGCCTGGATATCGCGAACCTTGCTAGGGCTTGGATTTTGGGGGCGTGCACGTCGACCACCGGCGGCCATCCGTGTATCAAGTTGTCCCACGGTATGCCGTAGGTTAGTGGGACGGTGAAGAGGAGGAGGAGAAAGAAGGGAGGGAGGAGAAGTACCGATCGGGACGCCATGAGAGGGGAGGTTGGAAGCTCTGGCGTTCTTCGATTAGCTTGATCGATCATTGGATCGTATATTTGCAGCTCCGTGTGAAGGATGCGGATTTGGGTGCACGACGGGGGTGTCAGACAGTCATGCCGACAACTCTCACTTCTTTACTCTTTCGCATTTAAAAAATTTGATTAATTGCTTTTCTCTTTTTTTGTTGATAATATTTTTGATTAATTTCTTTAAAATGTTAATGATTAATTGCATTATTTACCATAAACTTGATATAATTTAATTTAATTAAAAAAAAATGCGAAGTAGTGTAGAAATCATATCACATGTACATGTGAAGCCCACGTAAAAAAATATATAGCCCAATTAGTCACAGCAATTTTTTACATCTACACTTTTTACTGATACAAAAGAGTAGTTGGAATTTATTGCCTCATAAATTCATGTGTTATCTAACATGGGTTTTTTACTTTACTTTTTGCTCAATGTGGTTGATCGCAACCTTACGTAAACTATATTTTTTAATTATATTATAATTAAGTTGTGTGAAAAAAGTGTAGTTACAGTATTTTTTATTTTGGTTTCTGTAAACACCTTAATTTTCACGCTACAATTTCCTAAAAATAATATGCCGAACTCATTTTGATACGTTAATTTATTCTTTTCGTGAATCGTATAGATGTATCTTATTTCTCAAGTTTTATGGTTACATTTGAAAAACACTTTTTAACTTTAAGAGCAAGGAAAAATAACTTTTTCAACACAATAAATGTCTGATTTCCCAAAACGACACATCAAAATTTAATTTTATGTGGTGTTTTAAACAACCAACACAAAAGTGTTTTTACTCCAAACGAACTAAAATATTACATTTGATTTATTACATTCTCATCAAGTTTATAAATATTTTTTGAGAAAAACAGAAACACTTTCATTACTATTTGTTTCGTTACTAATCGTTACTGATAAAAGTAAATTTCTTATGAGCAATTCGATTGTGTCTTTTCCCCGTAAAGATATTGAATAGAGTGAACTTTTTTGAATACCACTGTAATTCTAAATGAACATGTAAATAGCCCTCAAAAAAATCGTTAACTTTCAAAAAAAATTCTATAAATGCTTACAAGAAAAATAGATTCTTAAGTTTTATAATTACAAGCTTTTCAATTCAATTATAAGAAATATAGTTCTATCATATTAATTTTTCTCAACTAATAAAACATGAATCTAAATAGTAAAATTGACTCATTATATAATCCCATGGTTGATTCATTTCATTTGATCATGAAAAATTCTAATTCGGTTGAGAAATTTAATTTACTTTAATTAAATGTAAGATTACAACAAACCAAACGAAACCTAAGAGAATAATCAAATCTAAATTCAAAAAAAAAACAATAAAATAAAAAAAGGCGTCGAAATTAAATCACACACTTAAGTTTGAATTGAGATTAAAACTAAAAAAGGCAACAAAAACAAGCTTTCTCAGTGGAGCAATGAGTTACGGACCATGGAATGGTGCTACGGCTTGAATTGATTGATTTACTTTTTAGATACCAAACCTTGTTTAATATTTTCATGAAATAATTATCGAATGAAGAAGGACCACCTTATGAAAATGCTCATCAAGAACATAACCGAGGGCTTCAGAAGTACCAATAGTTCATAATAATAATAATAATAATAATAATAACAATAATAACAATCATGATGATGATGATATATAATTATCATTAGAATTTTTTTTTAATGGAAGTGCCATGATTAACGCATACAATCAGCTTATCTACTATCGTTGCTAATGAGCACTCATGGCGTTTAATTTTTGATAGTGATACGCTTCATTATTTTGTAACGCGTGAAATTGATACATGTACGTACCTGAATTTGCTTTGCGACAACTCCTGCAAGTAAGTATTGCATGTATGAATGTTGTCCCTGAATTGAGGATTGAAAACACAAAAACGAGCCAACGCAAAACCAAGAGGTCTCACCTCGCTGAGATGGCAGTTAAATCCAGATAAATGGAATGAAAGCTTTATAAGCTACAAGATTGACAACGTCTTTCAGCTTCCTTCAAGGCATCAATGAATGCATATTTCAGATGTCCATTTGTAGCAGCCACCCTTTGAGAGGTGATGTTGAAATCATCTCCGGATCTGGAAAACATATGTGATAATAGACGACAACATTAGCACCGAAAGTTGGTCGAACTTTAATATGACAAGGTGACATAGGGAGGTGAAGGTAACTGACGGGTCAAATACAAGACCACCAGCTTCATTGACAATCACAACCCCTGCAGCTACATCCCTGAGTGCAAGCAATGCACAAAACAGTTCAGTAACAGTCCAATGCATGGGATTTCAACAGAAAAGGGCAAAAATCGTACCAAGGGCCTCCAAAACCAAGCTCATAGAACATGTCCAGCCGGCCACAAGCGACACCACAAAGATTCATAGCACAGGAGCCAGTCAATCGAAGGGACCTGACCTGAAGTGAAAAATAAATGGCCAAGTAAGTGCTTACAGGGACAATCACCGCTCAAAATATTTGTTCTGGGATCCACACTTTCAAATTCTTGCCTTGAAGACCAGGCTGTTGATTCTGTTGGTAGTAGCATCCACTGTTTGTTTATCACGCTTTGTTCCAACCTAGTAAAGATTAAGACGAGAATAAGAATGTATAAAGCTTTTCCACTAGCTGACCAACGTTAACTAAAACAATTTCTTTTCTCCTATTTTCTTTCCATCCAACTGCATTCATATATAAATGAAAAGGCTTAAAAATTCTGAAAAAGAGACATGGAAGTGTCACTCATCTTAATAACAGAGCATCAGATATATTTTATGATAAAAGGGAATCATTGCTTCATGATGAATATAAAACGCAAATAAATGATCAAACAATAGAAAGATTAATAAAAGAAACTAGGAATTGCATGAGGCTTCAAGATAGAGAAGTTCACAGCAACTGTCTGATCAATTTTGATAATGAAGAACAACCGATGAGATGAAACAAGATATTTTGTTCAAGGGGAAAAAACAGTTCAATGAAGATGGTTAGGGAAAGATGATTCATCAAAGCAGATACCAAAGAAAAGAAACAACATGAAAGTGACCAGTAACGTTGTACAAAATGATCAGAACTACTCCCAGTTAACTGTGGCAAAGAAATGACTTATCACATGAAAAATGGAATATCACTCATTCACTTGAACGGTATAAAAGTATAAAACAATTTGATAGGATTGGTCCAACTATTTTAACAAGTCAATGACAATATATCCAGTTGCTAGCATCTTGAAAAAAATTACAAAATAAGTTGTGGATTCTCCAAAGGAGTTGTATTCAATGTTTTTAGTGATGGATATATTACATGTTGCATGCAAACAAAAAGTGAGTACAGTCCACACCATACGCTGAATCAAAATGAAAATGATCCCAACTGTCATGGGAAATATATGAGTTAAATATAGCAACTAGTATTTACCACTTTCCAAAAAAAAAAAATATTTTGACAATGAAGATGAAAGATAAAGAAAAACTTCTTCATATCATTAGTGAAAAGAAATATAATGGTAAGACTATTTATCCGGAGGTTGAAGAAAGGAACAACTAAATTAGTGAATCATATCAGTTGGTGCTGGTACCATGTTCAAACTGAAACATCAAAAGGTTGGTATATGCAAACTACATCCACGACATTAGCAATAAAACCTATGCATACATGCTTGAATCTTGTGCAGAAATTAATTCTATTAGCAATCAGAAGCATAGACACACTGCACAAGCAATAAGATACAACACCAACCTCTGTTGCAAGAATAGACTTCACCAGCTCACTTTGAGATGATACTGCATATACGCCAAAAAGCCATTTTTTTAAGAGAAAAACATTTCAGATGAAGAAACATATAGGAAGTTCAACAAGTTTTGTACACGTTATAATTAAACTTTCACAACCTTTTATGGACCTCCCATTTAGAAATGCTCCTTCTCCACATATTGCTGTGAATAACTAGAAATTAGGATGAACAGGTTGTTTAGAATAGGCTTATCTAGCGTCAAGGTAAACTCATCAAGTTTATGAGTCATTCCATTCCCAAAGTCTTTTTAGAATTTGATCAAGCTACACTATTGACTAATTTGGCTATATTTCAGAACATGAGGCAAAGAAGTTGTAAATAAGCGGATCAACTAACAAATTGTATTTGAAAATAGTGTCAATTGAAACTAGCAAAATATAGAAACACTGTTATAATTGAAATTTCAATTTTTGGTTTCAATGAAACCAAACAATTTTTAATGGTGATGGATGCTTCAAAAGCACAATATTAACTCGTAGATGTTTAACATTGCTTCAAAAGATCTTAGCATGCCTTTCGAAAATTAGCATGTTGAGCATATCACCATACAGATCTACATTATTATCAGGCAATTCCAACAAAATATATAGACATGTCAACTAATTTCTAACAATATTGATCTAAATGAAATATGATTCCGTACATCACCTCATCCAATATTGGATTGTACACTACACCAACGGTAGGGATTCTTCTGATGGTTAGACCAATGGAAACACATACAAAGGGGAACCTACATAAAGTAAAGGAGACAATTAACATCAAGCAAGAAGAAGACTTCGTTTATCAGACCAAAATACATTGGAGAGGTTTTAGGTACCCATGTACAAAATTTGTAGTTCCATCAAGGGGGTCCACAATCCAGGTAGGATCATCCGTAAGCTCAGAGGTTCCAAAAGCAGCAGATGTCTCTTCACCTATGAACTAGTTGAAATAGTAATCCGTTAGAGGCCATAGATATATAGATCATCAAAAAGTGCACAAAGATCAAATGAAACAATTAAAGTACCTTGTGGTCGGGAAATCTTTCCTTAAGGTGATTGAATATAAGATTCTCACAAGCCTTATCTGTTTCAGTTACCAAATCCACCTATAAATTCCATAACAATATCTATTTATGGCCATTAGTTCAATGCATACAAAAGTACGTAAAAAAAACCATAATGACATCCATATGCTTATTTCTTATTTAGTAAAAACACATGTGATAAGACTGCATGACTGCGCCAAGCAAAGTTTGCTTTTACAAGAAGTTATTCCAAACAGAGCCATAGGTCCAGGAACGAAAAAGGTCCATAGGAAGATAGTTTCCTGAAAAGCATAGACTTAGAACTAGAACAATGATGCTGGTAAGGCTAGAAAGTAGAAAAGTTAGTCTACACCAAAAATCTTCCGTTCAGGGGAAAGCAATTGTTCCAAACTACCACATATGCCACGCTAATGCTTCCATCACTGAATCCACAAAATTCAGATGCACAACAACAGCGCCTACCTTTTTGGAGTTAACTAAACCCAAGTATTATACAAATGTCAACATTATGGCGGCATAGCTCCAAACTACAAACAATTCGACATCAGTCCCTTCTTACGGCATCGAAACGTTATCAATATAAGATTCCATATTTCTCTACATTCAACAAGCTTGTCATCCAACAGCTCCGCCACATTCTGAACAACACCAAGCAAGGAAAAAACGAGAGAAAGAGGTGAAGGGAAACCTACCAGACCCTTGTGCTCGATACTCTTTGTCTGTTGAAATCCACTCCGTATTTTCTTTATAAAAAAAAGTCAATGTAATAAACAACATAGGATCATTATTCATTGACACCGAAATCAGTAACAAAAGGAGAAGCAACCACCTCTCCGGCTGCTTTGGCGACGTCGATGGCCTCCGCGAGATACTGCTCAGTAGCGGAAGAACCTAAAAAACATCAAAAAGAGAAGTTAACTAAACAAAAAAATCGTACTAACAGAAGCAGGTAACAGACATTCGGAACTCGGAAATTTTAGAAACGGGAAGAGTATTGGATTGAGGAACGCACCCATTCTTCTCCGATGAAGATTACGCTCGTGTGGCAGTCGAGACGCAGTCGAGACGCGGTCGAGATCGATCGAGCAGGCAGGGTTTGGATCGATCGCCCTCGTGTTGTGTGGATCATCACATAGGAGGTGGGAGGTGTCACGTTGGAATGCGACGGTACCACCGCCACAGACACTTCCGCTCACTCCACGAATACATTCCATGGAATCAGAATCATTCCTTTTTTTTAATTATTATTTCATGATAATTTTATGGAAAAATATTTTTTAATAATATCAGTAGAAAATAAATTTTATAAATACCTGAGATAATAGTTGAAATTAAATCTTAACAACAATCTCATATCTCACGTGCTCGATAATGTATCAATGCTTATTGTACAATGTCATCATTGTCATCTCACGTGTCATCATAATTATCCATGTCAAAATCAACACTTATTGTCAACGTAGTCTCGTGCATCATTCTAATCACATGAAATAATTTTTGATCATTGATTCTTAATGAGATAGTTAATATGCATAAGTTTTACTATAATATTACAAGATTAATCCAAGTATACATATTTTTCATGTTTAGTATTTTTCTTTAACTTTTCATTGATACTTTAATCATAATTTTTGAAGCTCTAAAATTAAAGTTACAAATTTTAAAAGAGTGTACTAATTATAAATTTATATGCTGTAGATTTAAAAAAATAAAAAATGACTTAAAATCATAAATTTAGACATCAATTTTAAAATTTTATTACATAAAATTTTAAATTACGAAGTCATAAATTTGATAAAAAAAATTAATAAATCGTTCTTATCATTTTCATTTTTTTATAATTAAAACTTGGATACTACAAAACTGCCCTTTCCCAATCACACTATCATATTGATTTTAGGTTTTTTATGGATTTAATCTCACATTACCAGTATATATTGTATTTGTTATTTCCTTATGGTCTCTATATACTTCCACCTATTTCTTTGTATACACATTTATAATTTTAAATATGATTATATTATTATGTAATCTATATTATAATGGACCTTGTATTAAAATTTTAACCTAATATAACACATTATTATTTTCCATTTTGAAATCAATGTTGAAATTTAACAAAAGATTGTAATTTTAAAGCTTTTTAGAGCAAAGTTCAGTACTTATTTAATTTAAGCAAAATCTTACTGTGTGATTATAATCATCAAATAATAAAACTTATGTATTTATGAGAAAAAATCATAATGTGTAAATCAGATCTGCATTTTTTTTTCAAGGTCACTACAAGAAAAGTTGTCATTTAATGACATATTTGTTATTAAATCCGTTACAATATGTTTAACAGACTTTTAATTATTCGTCACTAAAAAAAGTATAATCCGTCGCTAAACAATACGAGAGGGTTTCTGTAAAACCCTCCCATCCCCAAATCACAAATCACCGTCATCGCTTCTCCTCATGCGCCCACCGAAGCTCATCCTCCTATGCGGGTTCAACCTCTGTTTGCCGTTCCATCGAAGCTCGTCCACCTTCCGTGCACGGTCATCCTCCATCCGCCGTTCTGCCGAAGCTCGTCGGCCTTCCGCTTCCACCGTCTTCCACCATCCACCGTTCCTCCATCCGTCCTTTCATCGAAGCTCGACATTCACGCATCCTTCACGTGCCCTTCACACGTCCCACCAAGTAAAATGAGGCATTTCTCTCGCATTGGCTGAAGTTACCTCCTTGCATTGGCTGTCCCTCTTCCTCCTACATGCAGTTAAGAAAATTCAGATAATCACATTTCCGGACATTGTTTTCCAATACGACCCAGCAAGGATTTTGCTATGAGAGACCATTTTGTTGGTCCATATCTTGCAATCAATTCAATGATTTTATCATCTTCCTGTTTACCAAAATATATGCACTCCTCTCAGCCGATTGTCCAGCACCATAAAATTTTAATGGTTATCCAAATGGGAATCATACCTCAGGAGTCCAAGGACCCTTGATAAGATTTGGATTTAGAACTTTTTGCCATCTATGTAAGCACTGAACTTCTGATCTGTCTGGGAAGTATTCAGCTGCATGCATGAGGACATTGGAGGATAAATTATTGTCAAAACATTTTAAAAGGAAATTTGAAAACTCAAGAGGACAGAAGCAATAAAAAATGAAGAACAGTGAATGTCCACATATATGTAGAAAACGATCTAATGAAACAGTTAGTGAACATTGGACTAAGAAATTAAATTGAAAGCTTAGATTAATAAATAAACTAACATGAACCTGGAATGTTGGAATTATTATAAAATCCTAGCTCAGCTAATGCAGCCACACCACGTATTGCTTCATCATCAACTCAATGTAACTTATTGACTTTTATCTCTGTAACTCTTGTTGTTCACCTCCACCCTAATCCATACATTACATGGTCTTGTGGGAGAATAGAAAAAAGAAGGCTCCAGTTGGAAAATCTAGGGAGCATTTTCTGAAGAATTGGTACCAATAATAAATCTGACAAAATAATCTAAGCCAATAAGGCAAATGAGAGAAATGTATCACTAAGATAACGTGAAAGTTCTATTTATAGAGATTACATAATACACAAAAAGATATGACTTCTGTAAGTATATACATAATACACATATTACTAAGAATATCTGTAAAATTGTATAAATTTTCAATTTCTCATATTAGTAAAAGTGCACAAATCCCTAGAATGAAAAATAAAATATGACTTCTTCCTTTTTTTTAAATAAGTTCATTTTCATGCTAATTGAAACCTTAAGATTATTCTAATACTCCGACAAATCAACTTAGAACCAATCTATAGTAGACAGACTTCCAATCTTCCAAGGTTTTTTATATATTTGTTCAATAATTTGTTATTCTTTGGTTTTCTTATTGTTTTTATCTTATTTTCTGATTTTATCTTTTATTTATAAATTTTTAGCTATACTTATGATCTACTTAGGAATTTTCATTTTAGTTATACACTTATATTTAGATTCTAATTTTGCAAATTGATTAAACTATTTACTCCATTTAGTTGATGTGTGCTTTTATGATAAAGAAGTATTGAGTTCTCCATTGTTATCTCTACATGTGGATAGAAACACATTTCATTTTTTACCTATATTACTAGACAATATGAAATCAATATTAAATATTATGGTTCTTGGCAAGTTGGTGCTTTGAGTGATGAGAAGGTTGTTATTGAAACAAGATCGCATTGGAAATTCTTTGACACAAGCACAAGATCACATTCGAAATTCAATGTAAACATCTCTTCAATGATTTCTATTTTTAATTGTATTATATATGTTTTTGTCAATTTTGAGATAAAATATATAATAAAGTTTAAGTTATTATTTCATACTGATAATATTTTTACTTAAATTTGAATCTAAGATGCTTCCCTTATAAATCTTATAATCACCATGCCTTAATCACATATTGTAAGGTCAGTTACATGAATTATGCTTTCATATATTGAATTAAGCTTTGGAATTGTCTTATCTTTTTGCATTTCATCTTTTAATTCCAAGCTATACTCCATTTTTTCCAATATCCTTTAATGTTGATTGTTCTTCATTCACATAGGTGCACACAATTGAAATGGATGTTTGGTTTGATGAAAAGATTGATGTTTGGATTTTTTTTAAAAAATACAAGAGATTGTTGTATGATTTGATATTTTATATGAATAACTTAAAGTGCATAATAAACATAATCTCGATTATTGTTAAGATGCTATTTATTAAACTTATCATAATTTCCTTTTTAAATTGGTATTACTAGGTTGGAGTGACTATCTCTTGCCGTGGCTATGTTTCTTTCACTTTCACATTGTTTCACATTTTTTAATATTTGGATAGTAATCGTTCTCGACTCTGTAATCAATCATCCAATCGTGGACAAACTCCTTTACGATTTTTCCAGTATTGCTCGTTGAGTTGGCTTTCTTTTGAAACTTTTTTTGTGAGATATGACTTTTTGAAATTGGACGCGTAGACAAGTGAACTACCAAGATCATATTGATTGCAATTAGTGTAGGGTGTTAATTCGTGTAATCTTATATGTTACTTTCATGTATGTTAAGTTTATATAATTACAAATTTGGGATTTTTATATGAAATCACTTGATAAATATTTGTATAAGGTCATGCATGATATTTGGATTTTTATAAGTAATAGTTAGATATCCTGTGGTCTTGAATCCACCCTGATTATTTTTGGATATTGTACGGGTTTAAGTTGTTGTCAAAATAAACACCCGTTCGTTTTAAAATTTAGAAACTCTGCAAGCGCACGGTGCCTATTATAGGTAACATGCAAGTACGGGTCGATCCACAAGGAACTAGTAATTTTCATAAATTCCAATGTCAATCAGTAAAACGCAAAATACAGAATTTACAAGTTCGTCAAAACACTGTCTTAAGGACAGTGATTCACCCTATGCATTACTAAAATCTCAAATTCGTATCTACACTTGCTAAAAAAAAAAATCAATGAATGAAATATTCGTGTTCTACATTGAAAATGTT